>NC_051165.1:120944734-121144734 GCF_013339725.1 Rhipicephalus microplus
CAGCTGTTTGGCTCGCCTCTCCCTCTTCGTGTTACCATCTCCTCTTCTTCCGTTGGGTGACCGCGAACGCGTTGCTATCGCGAAAAGGGGACTCGCGCGCGCCGACCCCCTTCTAGCAGCAGACCTCCAACGCTGTGTGTGTGACTCACCTGTGCAGACGGCGGCCTTGCTGCCCTTTGGTCACGTCATCGGCCATCTCGGATCTCCGCCTGAAAGGGTGTGCGCGTGCAACTTCTCTCACCCTCCTTTCTTTTTTACCTCGCCGTCATTTCGACTTCTTTGTCTCTTTCTGTGCGAGGGTAGTTAGTTCTTCGTTCGCCCAGCCGTTCTCGATGCGGTACGCACGACTTGACTGTTTTTTTTTTTACCCCCGTGTTCTTTTCGGGGCAGCTTTCTTTTTCTTTATTAATACTTAAGAGAATAAGCGAAACCCGCGGATCGGACAGCAAGGTATTTGCGGTGGCGCAACCTTAAAGCGGGCTGCACACGGCGTTCCGGTTTGCCTCAGTGCTGACTCGGCCCTGTCCTTCGCGGGCAACGCCTTCCTCGGTCCTGCACGGGACAAGGCGTAGCGCGCGAGACAGTGTTTTATCTGATGAGGTGGCGCTGTTCGCTTGTAGTTCGCATTTGCGAATCCGCGACTGTGACATTGAGCACGCATGCACAGCGCGGCATGCAACATTTAAGGAAAAGCGTGATTTATGCCCAGTGTCACCTCGCTCCCGCGCGCTTTGTGTGCATCGCGTACAGAAAAGACCTTTATAATGCAGGTCTTTCACGTCCTCTCGGAATACTGGTAACTCTCGACTAAGCCAAGGCGGTTATAAGATCTGTTCTGTAGTGTCTGCACAAATATGGCAAAAGTGGGAAATTATTAGAAAGCAGAGAGGTCGGCCTGAGCTAGTGCATCTAGCCTGCTACTCTACATAGGGGATAAGAGAAGAGGGAAAGGGGTGATGAGGAAAGGAAGAAGTGGTGCGTATATACTGCGGTAACTTAGCAGAGTACCCTACAGTAGGAAAGTAGCTACATTCGATTCGGCTGTCCCAATAAGCTTCAAGCTACCTGTTTTCCTCATAAAGATGTCACGTATATATGTATTCGTTGGTGATAACCACTGCTGTCCTTTTACGGATCTCTTTATGCGTAAGCATCGCATTGCAATGATGAAAAAACAGCTTTCAAGTGTGAGAGCTATCATGTATTAATACAACGAACAAGCACCGGAGATTTTCCATACGATTGCAGGGATCACGTCCGTAAGGAGATATTCGTTGGAAAGGAGATGACTAGAAGTACGATGTTGTAATTGCGCAAGATATTAGACATTGCACTTCTATTTTGAGGACATTGGAAATTCTACATTCTAGAAAACAGTGCGCTAGACGATGTACTAATAGCACAAGCTGATACACGGTTGACTACACGCGTGAACTGAGGCATTTTCGTGCCCTTACATTTTCATGCCCTTACATTTTCGTGCCCTCACGGAGGCATTTTCGTGTACTTTGCTAGAGTACTACGCTGATTCAAGCGATAGCTACTTCTATAGTGCCACGTTATACATCGTTTTGAACATTATGATGCATTGCCTATTCGAAGGCGAAAACCACGTTATTTTCCTTCGCACTCAGTGTATTATTCCTTCTGTGGAAACCTTCTGCTGCTAATGTGTCCTTGAAACGCCCCCAGGATTGAAGCGCATTGCAAGATTGCGGCACCATTCTTCTTCCACCGGTTGACGACCTTCTTGAATCAATCGTCCTGACACCGGCGCCACAGGACGCCGACGCCAACGGTCAATGTTCGGGTTCGGTGAGGCATTTAAGACTTTTCGCCTCGATATATTCCATCGTGCTCGATGACTGGACTATACGCGTACACAGAATGGAACACGAGCAATATATACACCGTCGCTCCTTCTTTGTGTCCGCTCTGCAACATGATTTTGGCTTTCGAAACTTTCCACGTACACGTCAAGGTCTGCAAAAAAAAAAAAAGCACATTGTGTACTGCGTAACGCACTTCCACGGTCTCTCTCCTGTACACACCCCTCGCAGTCTGCCGCTGCCCTAAGCGAATGGTCACGAAGGGATGTCGACGTGCACACAGCATCCTGGAAAAGGCCGCCTGATGCTGCATCTGCCGGCCCCAAGCATGCACGTGCGCGTCTGGCATTGGGGCGTAGTTCCTACAGCCGTCACAGGATGATGGCACTCGTCCCTGGGTCATTGGCCATATCGCGGTATAAATAGTCCTTCTCATGAACCATGCCGCTGCGATGTCTCTCCGTGCGGGCCATCTGCGAGGGGCGTGCCTGGCGAAGAAGTCCTATAGGGCGTATTCGAGTACGTACATAGTACGTCTCGCGAATTGTGCGCGCGACGTAGGTTGGCCACGTGAAAGGCGCGGCCGATTCAGCCCTTTTCGAAGACAATAGCTGGGCTTCTTCCACTTACTTTCTGTAAGGGGCGTGACGACGTCCGGTAATGATAATTTGTGACCGAGTTCAACCATTGTATTTACTCTGTTGCGGCCAGCACTGGCTGATATGTTATCTTTTCTTTCACTTAATGTTAACCAGCAAATGTTCGTCTGGGTTGTCTATCTGCATACAGGGGCGTTGCAACAAATGTTTTCGGGGGGGGGGGGGGGGGGGGGACTTGAAGTTGTCAGATCTAGGTTCGTATGCCATGACGAAAACTACAAGGGGTAGGGCTCGGGCTTGGTGTGTCGCCCCCCTGGCCACGCCACTGCCTGCGAGAACAACATCGCATTCATTTCATACCAATCCAGTGGTTCAGATTGTCCGCCCAATGTTCCGCTATACTGCTGGTATACGCTGGATCAAAGTGTGAAAATCAGAAGCAACAAAATGATTCAGGTGTTTAAGTGGGATTTCATTAGAGATTACTTCGAACGAAAAAAAAAAGATCACTTAAAACGGAGTGGAAGTTCTATGGTCGCTTCCGCAACTGTTAGAGGTGACCTTGGCTGGGAAGATATATACTGTAGACAGCAAAGTTCGCGTGAGATAACATTTGCGGAGGGAACCATAAATGTCCCACAGCGTTTTAACTAACTTTTTTATAGGAGCTGCTCAGTTTCCATATGCAGTTTCATATATGAACTACAGAACTGGAAATGTCTTGGTCTGCACATTAGGTCGGCCTGAGAGTATACGTGGGGATCGGGCGCGCACTTTGCTCGCATGGTAATCACCGGCAATATCGCCGCGATATAGCCAGCAATATAGCCGCCACATATATGCTTACCCGACGACGAGCGGAAGGCAATCATATACGTATTAGGAACGTAAAAGCTGCCGTGCGCTTAGACCAGACCATCGAGTCGTCTATTGAAAAGGTCGCGCCTATCGGCCGCTGTAGGGCGCCTCGCAACGACCTTGTCCTCTCTCCGACATCTCTCTAGGGGCCATGGATATCCCGGGGGCCTTCGGAAGCGTCCCAGCTCCACCCCGGCACGGGCTGTCATTTCCCGATCGTTTTGGTCTCACTTAAGTCTAAGCTACGCTGGATGGTGGAACTTACAGTATAGGGGCAAGGACGTGCACACACCTGCGGATGGTTATAACGATGCTGTCGCTTCTGTTGTGCGTACTTGAGGTACAGAGTGGGTCATTGCGAGCTAGGAAGTTAGTATTTATAAACATTGAACAGAAAAAAAGGAGGCCGAGGGCAGACCATGGCCGGGAAGCTGTTTTTGTTTATCTCACGAATGTCGCATGTATACACGCACGCAAACAACTCTTCGAGAAGCGTTTAATCGTTGTTTTTCGCAACTTCGGTTGCGTGAAGCGATGCTATGTATTGAAGTGAGAGAAGGCTGGGTGGGAGAAGGCTTATCTTACAATTAGCGTAATTAGTTGGATGGGAACCTGCAATCTTTACCCGCTAAGGTATCACGGTGTGAGATATTTATTGTGGGAATAAAGCCGATAGAAGAATTCCTCGCGTTGGTACGTGGGCTTAACGACTATCTCCTCACGTGTGACGAAATGTCGCTATATGCGCGCGGTTATGGCTTCCGGGTCATTGTTTTGAGCATAAGTTTCGGCACGCACGTTCGTGCATGTTTGGCAAGGCATGCGTATCTTACTATATACAGCTAAGTATGTGCGTTTCTTTAAAGGAAGCAATAAATTGTTCTTTTCAAGGAAACAATAAATCGTTCAAAGCGTTTAATTTCTTCGTGACCACCATAAAAGCAAGTATTCGCGAGCCGAGAGCAATTGCGCCGCTTTAATTTACATTCTTCTTTATTTACGCGCATGTTGTCAGGCAAGGTCCTGATGCGACGCCTGATGCAATTCGTGGATACAAAAGTGCACACACTAACGTCGGTGCTGGTGGGCTTCAATAAACAACATATCGTGTCGTGATAGAAATTACGAGGAGTTGCAAAGCTTCGCAGCCGTGATTCAGCGGGGTGTTGTCGTGGGATTGGGACTCCCTATAGTGACGGCGTCGTCGGCGCTGATCGCGGAATGCCTGCGTCAACACCTCGCACATATGCGTGGCAGATGCGAACAACTGTATACATGCGTGAAATAGACACATGACGTGGCGGCACTGGTTGTTTACGCAACGAGAGGGGTGGTGGGATAACTGTTACGACTTTGAGGACTCGCCGCAGAATGTAAGTATGCGTTGAGCTGCTAGACACGATGACTGCGGCTCGGTGATGTTTACGTCACGGTAGGCGGAGATGTTTCCATGCCAAATATTAGCTGAGGGCATGCATGCACCTTTTTCATAGTAACAGCGTAGAACGAATTATGGAAGACTCCATGCAAGTAATTAACGTAATCATAACATCTCGCATCGTACGTTTCAAAACCAGGATATCTCCATGAGAGACGCCTGGCTTCGAAAAACTTCCTCCACCTGGCCTGGTGTTCTTTGACACGCAGTGACATTGTGCAGTACTCCGGCCTCTACCATTTTGAATGCATCGAAATGTGACCGCCGCAGACGGAGTAGGGTAAAATAAAATAAAAAAAAAAACTTCATGAAGGAGGTTCAGGCAAGATCGTGTAGAGTTGTAACTTACAGAGTGTGATCATGGTACAACAAACATGTTCCATTTATCCCAATCTTTGATGATCAGTGACGCAGGCCAGAGCTGGCTTTGTATACGATTTGGACCCGAAGAAATCGACTACCTGACACATCTTGTATAGTATACACGCCTAAGCTCTATAGTGTTATTGTTGTTTCTCTTGTTACCTATCCTCAGGAATGATGTGTACGTTGACTTGAGTAGACACTCACTGATCCACGCACTCACTCGCCAGCACGCAGAGGGAAAGAGATACTGACAGTAGGTGCATACAAAAAAAAAAAAAACAGCGGTAGACCAGTGCCCCTGCTTTGTGCTGGCCCTTTCCTCGCCGCCACAAAGCTTTTCAGTATTGTAAGAAAAATAAAATTCTAAAAATAATCGATCACCGATAAGGTTCGTATTTGTGGGCAATAGAATTCCTTCTAATATACACTGCTGCCTGCAAAGTGTGTGCGCGCGCGCAGAAAGTAACGCATTGTTTCTCGTTTTTCAGCGCCACGAAAACTCTGTCAGAATTTTCCTCAATAACTTTTGAAGGTTACGCTGCTCAAGAGAGCCCACGCGAGTGCACATCAAGTGCCATATTTTTCCGCGCGATACGCCTGTGCGATAAGTTAGTTTGCTCGTGTGCAATCATTAGCATACGAGAAACAAAAGAGCGGCAGATTGACTCGCATTTATTATTATATTTTGCATTGCTTTCACTCTCAGTGCGTGCAATTATTTCCGTGAGTCATGCTGCTACAGTACACCGTTGCTGGGTGCGTCTGTGCCTGCCTCTAGCGAGCGCAGCACAGCTTACATATGCGCGGCACGCGCGCTCCTAACGGGCGAATCATGCAGTACACAACTTGCGCACGCGATACATCCGACTGCCCGCCCAGTTCCTGCAAATAAAGCGTCGGTCCTTGATCGACTTCTCCGAAGCTGCCTGCCTGCCACGCGTTCCAAGGCCGCCACTGCGCTCAAGCAGTGCGCCTTGCACAGCCACACGAATGCATCCTAAGGCGTTTACGTTGGTTTTTCCGTCAGGGGGAGCGGAGTTTTGCAACAGCGCTAGCGACCGCGCCCTTCTGATTCGTACAACAGTCCGGAAGAACACAAGCTGCACAATGGGTGTAGAGATTACATTAAGACTATGAAGTGTTGCATTTGGTTCCCGGCTTGCCGGAGGTGAAGGTGGGACGTAAGACGTAAGCAGTTGGTCGGAATGACACTCTGAACACTGGTACCGTATTTACTTGAATGTGAGGCGAGTTTTTTTTTTCTTCAAATTTTTCCGAGGTTGACCTTCACGTTACAATAGAATGGAATGAAAAAACTTTATTTTTAATGAAAAAACACTATTTTTAATGAAAAAAAAACGTTACAATCGAATGCCGAAATATTTTTTTCCCCCTGGACGAAATGAGAAGTCAGCCTTCACGTTACAATCAAGTATACGAAACGTTCTGCGACCGCGTGCTAACTTGCTTTCCGAATACAGACATTATTTTAAAACTACTTATGAAAATGAGCTCCCACTTTCTACTTTGAATAAGTTTTCTAATGTATGTTCGCGGTAATAATTTTGTCCTTCAATAACACTTTTTTCTTCGATCCATATAATGGGTACTGCATATTTGCACTGTCGTCAAATTACATTTACTCCTATAGACTCGGACCCACGGGTCCGTTTGTTGTGCCTGGGTGACTCCACTCATGAGTGAGTTTAACGACATATGCCTATGATTTTAGGCGAGACTTTGGCATATACACAACCGTATATCAATACCAACTCACCCCCCCCCCCCCTTTTTTTTTCTTCTATACGGTGTTAAGAACGCGCACATACGAAACCACGTGACGCAGCGTGCAACGACCATCGTGCTTGCGTGTCTTCTTGTCCCCCTGTCCAGCGCACGACCGGCCGGCCGTGTCTCTTTTATTTTTAGAAGCACGACCGCAATAGGGCCCCGCGGCAGCGACATGTGTGCAACTCTCCCTGACCCATGGACCGCATATAACGGAGTGTTTCAGAGCGCGCGCATGTTTCGGATCGCTCGTCCGCAGCAGCGATCGTGTGTCCGCAGGCCATCGATTGTCTCGCTTGGGCGCATCGAGCCGCGCTTCCAAACAGCATCGTCGTGCAGGGGCATGCGCATGCACGGTGGTCGGGTCGATGCAATACACGCGCCTAGCCGTGTGGCATTCTTTCGTGACGTAGAGTTCGCGTCTTCAGCGTCTTTGTCGATGAAGACTTTGGCGATGGACACCGTATGCCCGTACCGTGTTCGGTCCATGTATGCAGCATGCGTCCAGAAGTTGTCCTGCAGCACTTCTCCTGTACGCAAACACGCGCTGTCTTATTGCAGCGTTTGTGTTAGCGGGAACAGTTGCGATGACGTTCGCCTGCCGCGTCATTCTCACGGTTGACCGCGTTCTCAATGAAGTTGTTGCGATACCGCGGCGAGGGTTGTCTCTCACGCAGCGCAGGCATGGCGGACCGGCGCGTTCGCTCGTGCATGTTTTGCGTGCGCCTGGTGGGTGCATTGTGCGCGTGGCGTATGCGCAGCTGGTGGCGTATAGAAGAACAAGGCAGGCGTGCTACTGCTGCTGCTTGACGATGGCTGTGCCTCCTACCGTGCTTGCGCCCGCCGCTGAATGCAGGGCTTCGTAGACTGCCGGCCAGCGCCTGCGTTGTGGTTATGCGCTCGCCGCCGGACGCCTTTCTTCTTTCTCATTGCGAGTCGTCCGATGGGGCGCCTTGTGCTCTGGACAAAGCAGGGCGAGCTGCGGGTGGTTAGAAGGGGAGCTACGTTAACCTGGAAAGGCTGTGGAAGTGGAACGTTCACGACGAACGCTTGGTTCGCTGTATTATAGTGACGAGCGTAACTTCCGTTGCGTTGTTGTGCTTTTCAACGAGTATTGAGCTTTAGATCTTCACCAGATAAGTGCGTGGTCAAGTTTTGTGGTCGTCACTCGTGAATATGCCGGAGGCATGAAAGCGCAAGGAAATGCGTGTGGTGCAATATATGTTGGTCTGTGCCCAAATCTAAGAATCACTGCTTCCAGGTAGTACCGAAGTGCACGAAACATCGGAGATAATCACACAAGTCGACCTGATGGTGTCAACGCTAACACCCGTTGTTCGTAATAAGGGGATCAGTTCGCGCTGACGTCATTCTGTACGATTAAGTGGGTCGCATGAACGTGTGCGCAAGTGTGAACGGCACGAGTGCTGCTGCCTTTTGTACAGCATTGCGTGACCAGCTCGGCTTGGCGCGCGGCGGTGATGCCTGCTTGCCTGCAGTTCATCATTATGTGCAGGACGCTTAGTCAGGACAACCCTTGCTTTCAGCCGCGAGTAGCCTGACGTCACTGCGAGAACAGAAAGGGGAAAAAAAGTAAGGAAATGAAGTTTGGAAAAGGGCCCTTTACCAAGCAGCAGTGCGATGGTTGACGACCTTGTGTCATTACTGGGAACATCCACGTTTGGTCCTCAGCTCATTCGCGTGCATAACGAAAGCAGACCTAACAGCCTTCGCGGCTTGTACACATAAGCAATGCAGTTGACTATCGAACTGCAATAAGCGACTCAGCTGGTAGGGCCCTGGCTTTACATTGTCGTAAGTTTCCCGTGCGACCCTGAGTTGTACGAGAGCAAAACCTGTTACCGCGCGCTGACGGCTGGCGAGACGTTCAAGCAGCTTTCGATCATGAGCCGCTGTCGTTCACTTAACCGGTTTTGTCCGAGTCTCGTTACACATACGCCACATTTCCATCGCATCGTCTTAATCGTCTCAGGGCGAATACAGACCTTGCTTTGATTGCAAAGCGAGAATGAGATAAACTGTACTTGTACTTAACGTTAGCGCTTGCATAGCTCGTGAAAGAGAAACATTAATACTGACAAACGCCAAAGCGTGGAGCGCCGCATGGTGTGGCGTGCTACAGTTGGCGACTCCGCGCAGCTGATCGGCGTTGTGTTGTGACTCACGCGGCTGACTAACGGGGCACACATGCGCAGCTGCTGTACGCTGCTCCGCTGGTCTTTGTTCGTTGCTTGTACGCACCGCCACTGGCCCGACACGCCCGCTACAGGCAGTTGTCCTTGTTCTGGCGTCTGTTTCGTTTGATGCGATGCAACCTTCACTTCAGGCCATGCGCGAGGAATGGTTCGGCTCGACATCAGCTGTAACGATTTCTGGAGTCTTGCTCGTATACAAGCTTGACGTAGGGCACAAGTGTCGCTGCCTTTTGTAAAGCACTGCATGACCTGCTTCGCCCGGCGCGGTGATGCATGTTTGCTTGCATGCAGTCCATCATTATGTGCAGGTGGCTCAGTCAGGACAACGCTTGCTTTCAGCCGCGAGTAGCTTGGCGTCACATTATCGTGAATTTTATAACGGAGGATGTCACAGTCGCGTGGTAGGTACAGTACTCACGGATTCAAACGCGACATCAACTTCTAAGTGCAATGTCTTGGGTGTGTAATTGCTTGAGATAAACACGTCATGCCGCGATGAATCTCGTCTCTAAAAATAATGCTCTGAACTACGCGCTCGAGACGAAGTTACGCCGACACGAGCCGAAACCTATTAGATGGTGGAGACGAAAGCCCATATTTGTGGGACTCATTCGTTGTCTTTTTTTAATCTATGAGTATTTACTGTACAGTACGGAGTGTACGCGTCGCAGTAACTCTGTTTGTGTCCGCGAGCATGCACAGCACGTCACGAAACATTTTTTAAACTGCGTAAAGTTTACTCGGCAGTTGTTTCGTGCCTGTTGGTGTCCTTTTATTATGTGAAATGTCGAAAACTGTGTGCTTCAGACATTTCAGTCTTTTCCATCCATGTTCCTTCCCAGGATATGTGACAATGTGCGGTTTCCGATGGTGACTAAGACTGCTACAATGACATCATCTCAAATTAATACCATTTCTACGACGTGTAGTGCCCAACCACTTTTTTCCCCATTTCCTTTTTCACCCGCGCCCATCCCTAAGCACGAAGAGAACGCTTAAGCGTCGATCGGCTTCAAGAGTAGATCGCGATAGCGTATAATCGGTCACACCGCCTTCTGAACTGCTAACCTGCTTCCGACCTTGGCGCAAGCCTAAACCGCGGCGTGAGGAGACGTACGACTGTGCACGTACTAACGTTGGCCCCTTTTTCAGACTATAGAATGCCTACTGAAAGTACATTTCTCAAGTGCCCGTCATGCCATAATTCTTCCTTTTGGGAATCAGCGAAGTGCCAAGTATACGCGGTCGTGAGGCAACACGTGTACCTATACGGAGCTGCTCACTTTGTTGACGCTTTTGCAGCTTGTTAAGTATGTCCGGCGCTTTCTAATGGGTATAAAGGCCTTTGAAACACCCTCTCGTTGCGCAATTCACGCGTTTTTACGCCTGACGCAATTGCACGCTTCGGCCACGCAATAGTATACATGCGTTAAAGAGATTGCTTTTTTCAACATGACTTTCATATAGTGTTGCTTTGCGAAGCAGTTACGCGCCATAGCATGGCTCTACAATAGAGCACTTACTTGCCACGCAGGCGGCCTATATGCACAGACACGGTGACGGATGGTCACGCGTTGAGTAAAAAAAAAAAAAAATAATGGGTGGTTGTATATGTAAGTACATCGTTGCCTGTTGGTGCCATGAACCTATAGCATTCAGAGTTTTAGAAATTGTAATCGAGCCTATATGTCGTGAAAACGCGAAAAATACATTTTGAGATTTCCGACGTCACACGCGGTGATTTCAGCGCGACATTAAAAAAAAAACGAAATTTTAAAACCTTGATTTTTTCCCGCTATCATTACGAACGTGTGATAGCGAAACGTGCGACATTGGAGTTCTCAGAGCGCAGTTCGTCAACATAAACCAGGTTAATGTTTCCCCTTAGAGTTCCTTTAATACACAAACACGCGTGCCCTTCGTGGCGGCGCTCGCAGTACACAAAGAGGACGTGCCCTTGGCCGTTTCACGTATTAGTGCCCGTCCGTGTACACGTATCCCCGTTAATCGATGCCGACGACAACAGGTGACAGTGCGGAGGTCGGCGGTATTATATAGGGGGCGGCTGAGTTGCCAGGGGCAACGGGACGCCGCTTGCGTGACACGACCGAGCGTGCGCACGCGAACCGTCCGAGACTGTACGACGACGTACGTCACGACGGTTCACCGCGGTCACGCTATGCCGGTTTCTGCGGAAATGTGTGCGTCACTCTATACACGTTCCACGTACGCAATGCAATATATATCGACGGGGCACCGTATACAGTACCGCTGCGGGACAATTCGATTGATGATTAGATCGATATAGACAGGAAAGGACGAGATGCGCCTTAATGTCGTTGTTCGTATTAGATGAAGAGACGAAAGGTGATAAAGTCGCAGCGTGCCGTTGTTTCTCGGAAAGCGGCATCTAGAAAACATCTGGCTCCCGTCGACTTACGCGGAACAAACGTGACGGATGTTGCACCATAGCACCACGTTTGCACTATATGCACCACGCTGCACCAAATTAGTCTATACACGACACCTTATATACGTTGTACAAGTAAGATCGATTACAGAGCCACCAACCACCGAACCTCTCGTGATGTTATATGCAATGTATACCGTACCCCACTGCACGTAATGACGTGTACGTCACTGCAGTACGTGTAACAAGGTAGATTACATTTGCAGCACACTACAGCACACAGCTTGTCGCACAACGCAGTGGTGCTATGTCGTGCCGTATAGAGTCATACCTGGTGTCACACGTTGCTACGACCGAACAATGACGCGTATATTATCGCACGTATCAGCTGCGGTCACAATTACACGTCATAATATGTCTAACATGTATTTCGAATACATTCGTGATTCGGGAATAATGGACATCTATCTTTCCGTGTGCCAGAAACCCCTTCCTAGACGATGTTGCTGGGCCGCGGCACGTTGCTAACTGAGCGCTGTGATGTGAAGTTGTGCGGCGTTATAGATAAATTGCGCTCGCTTGTTTCAGCCTCGTCGAAACGCGGCAGTAAATGTAAGTGCGAGACTGTGCACCATCGTGCTTGACGGCCGTTCTTGATTTCGCGTACGCTCTGTTCTCATTACCTGATTTTCTTCAAACAGTTTCCTTACAGTCGTAGGCATTATCATAGGCATTGTTGTCTCACCTAAGGTGGCACAGACATCCTCGTCACTTCCTGCAGTGTTTACGTTAATGGTTCATTCAGCGCGCGCTCGCATATAATCTGCTCTGAGAACTAACAAGCCTGCTCCTGCTTGTACGTCTGTAACCCATCCGCACTCCTTTTAGGCCTGCAGTGTATTCACGCAGTAACGGCACGTATATATAGTCTCCTATACAGATCACGTCGTAAAAAGGCGTAATTCTCGCTTTGCAAATAGCCCATGCACAGATTCGGCCACCGTGATACGTGCGTGTAGTATTATAGACTACACTCGCGGAAGTCCGGAAGTGTGTACACGTCGACGTGATTGCGTCTATAATCTGTCGTGGCCCGACACACGACCGGAGGTGCTTCGATTAACCGAGTCACCAGCTGTACAATTACGTTATTAAACTACAGCGATGCAGGGCATCGCTGGACCGGCGCGCAGTCTGTCTAGTGGCGTCGCCAGGGGGCATCGCAAACCCGGTTTCCGCGTGCACGTGTATGATGCCTGTGCATCACGTGAGCGTTTTGCTGACCTGCGCCTATCCGTCGTGGTGCATGATTGCAGTGAGCGCCCTGGATCTGTAAAAGTTAACTATACGGTGGAATTTGGTTCTGTATTGAACTCGATTTGCCGCAAAGCCAGGCAACGCAGTACATGGAGCTCTTCTCTATACTCTGCTTCGCATGACGTCGATTCTCACATTGCGTGGAATCTGCCTTCTTTTTTCTTCACAAGGTGGCTCTTGGCAAAGAAGTATGTGGCTGTATTACCGCTACAATTTTTGTAGCTATTTTTTCGCACACACACGGTCTTATTGTCTCGCCAGTAATGAAGAATAGAAAACTTAACACACATAAGGTCACCGCCAGAACTTAAGGCCCCACTATGCACATGAGGAAGGTCTAAATTTACCATCTATTCATGACTAAACTCGGTCGAACTGCACACACATTATGTGCGTGTTTCACAACAGCCAGGGAGTTTAAATTCAAGTGGGCCGGCCCAAGCATGCTGCAAGAACATACTCTTGTTTTCTTGTGTTTCGTGGTCTCTAAACTTTTGGCTCTGACGGTGCATGAACAACGTTGATGCATGAAACAACAAGCACGAAGTTCAAACTATATGCGACCATTCCTATACGATAACTGAGCAATGTAAATGCCAGTTTCGTATGGTGATTTTCGTAGGAAACAGTGTATATATTTTTTCCCGCATCCACGCCACTCTCTCCGCGCAGATTAGTGGGCTTGCGTTGGAAGAATGAGCGACAATGCGTGGAGAGTGTTCCACAGTGCCGCAAGCGTGCATAATGCGTATACGTGCGACCCCCGTTAGTGCAGGCACGTTTCGCGCCTGTTAGGCTTAGTGGGCCACGTTAGGCTTAGCACATTTCGCTCTCGATCTCATTCCGACACCCTTTCACGCCCACGGGCCTCGCCGTTCCTCAACGGTGCTTGTGAATCAACTGGTGTATCGGCCTTTGTTGTTCGGTCTTGCGTCGATTATGCATTGCTCGTTCCCACGAGAAGAAAAGAGGCGGGCCCGGATTATAGCTCGCCGCGTGGGTGGACCTGTACTCCACGTGCCGACAGCCATATAATTTAGAGCGCTAAGAGAAAAGAGTTAGGGAGATTAATGACAGGCTTAGCGCGAGATTCGCAAACGAGATTAGCTATCTGCATGCGAGCAACTCGCCGAGGAAGACGCCATGCTTTCAAGCCGAGATTCCGCTTAGTATATACTGGCCGTCATCGCGTTTTCTCACGGGTAAAAATGGAAGACGGCAATTTAGAGAACGAGACTTAGGAAGTGGCACCTCAGGCGGCTTTTAGTTGAGACGTATTACAGGTCACGTAAATAGGCCATGAATGACGGGATGTGCGACTATATGTGATGCGACTATGTGGCAAAAAAAAAAAAGAACTATCAAACGTCCACCTTGAAATTTGAGGTTGATAGATCTTACTAGCGTTGCGTTAAGTGACCATCTGAGCGTGAGCAGAACCGCGTCGACAAGAATGCAGCATCTAACTCTTCCGCGTTTTGCGTAACGTATACCTGCCAGTTGCCTACAGTGATTCCGGGTATAGTTCCGGACACGAAACGTGCATATTATACTATAGTTGGTGATTCGTCCCATATGCACGCCCACGGAGAAATGGGAAACGGCTACTTCGCTGCCAGCTCTTCATCCGTCCCGAATTGGAGCTGACGCTATTTCTTGTACGTGGAACTCCGTTTCGCGTTGGCAGAGCGTTCCTCTCATTAGCATAAGTGCACGCCCTGATTTCAACGCGTCAACGCGCTCGCACTTCCGTGCTAGACGAGACGTGGATTGTCTCGCGAAGCTTCTCGTGCTCCCGCCTTGTATACATCCATCCATCCATCCGCACCACATAGCCGAGCCATTGCTTCCAAAAGCAACACCATGAACACGCCTGCGACTTTCCTTCCATCTATTTCTTATCGTAAACAGTAGAGAAAATGATAGGCACAAGCCTGCGGACGTATCTTTTTGACAGTTATACACGGCCGTGTGTGTGCACACCTGTTTACGAGGGGGGAAGTGATCTTAAATGAAAAGAAAAGTGAGCCCCGTAACTTTCCCTCAGTGGGAGGACACCGCAACAGAAGCTCACGAGGGGTGGGGGTAAAGGAGGGATTAAAAGGATAGGATGAAAAGGTAAATAGATAGAGGAAGAAGAGAGCGAGGCGCAGGGACAGCGAACGACGGAAGTAAAGAGGAGATAGGAAAGATGGACACGGTCGCAGGAGTCCGGACTCGCTCGCAGGATTCCCTGCTGACCGGTTGTGTCCTCGCCATCGACGACAGCGTAGCTCTGGCCGACTGGGTTGGTCCTACGCCACCTCCCGCCACCGGTCCCCTACGACGACGACAGCGTAGCTCTGGCCGACTGGATTAGCCCTACGCCATCTCTTGTCGCCGACAAGAGCTCTCGCCAGTGGTGCCCCGTCCTCGGACTTCTGCAACCGTGTCCTTCTTTCCTGTCTTCTCCTCAGTTCTGTCGCTCCCTGTCCCACCACCTCGCTCTCTCCTTCCTCTCTCTCTATCTCTCTACCTTTTAATCCTATCCTTTCATTTCCTTCTCTACCCCCATCCCTCGTGAGCTACTGTTGAGGTGTCCTCCCACTGAGAGACAGTTACGGGGCTCACTTTTCTCTTCTTTCCTTTTTAAAAATCACTTCCCCCTCGCAGGAGTCCGAGGACAGGGCAACACTCAGCGAAAGCTCTTGCCGGTGGCAGGAGATGGCTCTACTGTGCCGTGTACGTATAGAAGTGTATTGCCGGCGTGTACACTGCTTGGAAGGCGGAGAACAGGGTCGATCTTTCGCAGTTTCTGTGCACACCGCCTCGGTGGCTGCGGAAGTGGTCAAGCTGAGGCATTCTTTGTCCACGGCTGCCTTTCAGACGCTTGTATTTTGAAGCACGAAAAGAGGTACATGGCTGGCCTTCTGTATACGCTGGGGGCGTTGAGGGAGTATACGTTTACGCAACGTCTTACGTTGTTGAAGGCGTGCTTATTTTGCAGTGTTGTTGTTGCGGCCCACCGTTAAATAGTCTGGTTCAGCAAGATTATTGGCTTCGACGATACGGAAGTAACAGTTTAGAGCTGAAAGGAGTTGAAATATTAGCGGGAAGCAACCGCATTCGCGATGTTCTCGTTTGTCCGAGCCGATGATTTAAGGTTCGTGAAGGAAGACGGCTTTCAGGGTGCCGTACGTCAAACGTAATAGTTCTTTCATCTCTCGGTCTTTCGGTAACGACGGCATGCTACACATTATTGCTGTTACAATACAGTCGTAGTTGTGGTAGCTGTTGTTAAATTGCAACAGCGTATATAGTGACGGTGATGACATCACTATTACATACTATAGTGCGTTTGTACTTCCCCGCCTTCCTTCTTTATTGTTATCTCTTTCTCTCTTTCTAGCCTACGTGGTTAGTTCGATTATGAGGTGGAGTACGAGGGTAAATGGTACGAATGGAATTTATATATATTATTTTGCAGGACTTATAGTACAGCATTCGCGGCGATAGCAGCCATTTATGTGGCAGCATAACAGACAAAAGTGAAGATGACGACATCAAATTTAACTCGAAGCGTGTTGTGTACGTCACGACAGAACGGCACGATAGAGAGCGTTTTTTTAGAGTGTTGGAGTGCTACAGGTCACTAGCTAGTTTTCATTAACGAGCCCTTGGCCCGTAGCGCAAACTGTGCGCATTCGGGGCCGTTTTTAAAAGCTTGTAATGCAGCAACTACAGCACGCCCCGCTTCACCTCCTCTATAGTCAGAAAAAAAGAAGCACCAAGATCAGATAAGGTACGTGTACACGATATACAAAAGGCACTGCAGCCGGACGTTTACGTGATGTTCATACATTCTATAGCCACGTGCCTTATACACAAAAGTACTTATTCTTTCCGGGTGCGCGTATATAATTCGGCCCGATGAGCATTCGCCCGCCTATGCGTACATGTTACGGCGGAACGACACAAAATGCCTGCTGGGGGGCAGTTCCACGTAAATGCGGACGCAATCTCGACGACCGGCGAACAGCAACGATTTGGGGCCATTAACGGGATAATCGATTGCCCTGAGGGCCCTTTGTACGCTCCTTTGCATTTTACAGCCCCAGTTCCGAGGTGAGAAGAAGAATAAGAACAAAACAAAGAAGTATGCGTCCAAATGAAAGCTTCTTGCGGGGGAAATGTGCACTTCCTTATGGACATTGTCCGCGACGTATTTTTATAGGAATTGCGTTAGTTGGTAGGTCAACGTGCTTTTATTTATTTATTTATTTATTTATTTATTTATTTGTAGAAGGCGGATGTGGGGTAAGATCATCCCTTGCCATTGACCATGTATGAATGGAAGGGACTATGATTGTGTTGTGAAATTTATTGGTATCTACAAATTGGAAGCTGCAGTTATCCAAGATTACACGTATAGAAGCACGCTATCTAAGACTGTTTCTTAAATGTCCGCACATAATCGAGCGTGACGAGTGTCCCTGGCAGCATTATATATACTCGTGTATACTCATGACCTAGTGCTGCTTTTGCGTTGTCTAAGCATGTCCAGAAAAGATTATGAAGGTCAGTCGAGTCATTCTCTGCGCAGTGGGAGCAGCTGCCATGGCTTCCCGAGATCCCGCTTTATACACTCTGTGGTGCCTTTACGTTGGGCTCAGCCGTGTACGCCTATGGCTCATGAATGACGGATCCAGCCTAATAGTCGTACATCGCAGTCAAGGCTGATATTCAAGGCCGCACCGTCACCAAGCGCCTGTCGTACCGGCTCCGCACTTTTCATGCCTTTACGATCGCTATTTCTTTTATTAGCGCGTAAAGACTGTCGGTGCCGCAAGCACATCTCGCGGTAACGCGGAAACTTGAAACAAAGTGCTTTTTTGTTCTCTCGGCGTCCTGGAGGGGTTACTCAGGCGACAGACATAGCTACTTGACAGAAGATGGTTTCCTGGTGATGTGGTCTTGGACTTCGCTTGTGTACAGAAAGCTATATACTCGGTACATAAAGTCTCACTCAGATCTTGAAGCCATGCGACTAAGATGCGTACGTCATAATGGCTGCTTACGTGGGTGCGTGTGGATGCAACAGTGTCTTGTGACCTTTGATCCTCTTTTTCATGAGTATAGGCTAAATCAAGAAGTCAACATGATACATTCCTGGTAGAGTGCATTCGGATCTTCAGCCAGCACTGATACCTTCAGTTTGAGTACCATCAGTACTGAAGGTATTCAAGGTACCTTCAGTACTTTCAGCCAGTTTACTGTAGTCGTACTTCAGCCAGCATTGATCATACATGTTCCGAAAAATTTGGCTGAAGACACCGCTTCGGCAAGATGACTCGATCTTCGCTCAGGCGAAGAAGTTTCTTCGTCGAAACGTTTGCCCGAACGTGATTCCTTGCAGGTCTAACGACGATCATCTGCAGAATTTTGTTTTACACATATTCACACGTCTTCGGTCAATGCGAGCTGCGTATACACGTACACAGCTATGCTTTCATCGTCCGCGTTTTTTTTTGTTTTTTCATTGCACAACCCTAAGTGGGATCCGCCTTACTGATCCGCAAAGTCTGCCCACTTTTCAAGACACTTCCCCGCGCAACCTCGCTCTTCTTGTCGCGTGCTCCAGATAAATATGGTTACGTGTGTCCGTTGACCGAACAATAGATTTGCGTAGAGGTAGCGCGCCAGGACGAAGCCAGAAGTGACGTGACAGGAATAACAAAAATGACGAAGATGCTCTTGCATTCATTGCGCTTTCCAGGAGCCTTCGTACGACTCTGTACCCACCTCCTGCCCTCGGGTGCCAGACAGCGAAGTGCATTCAAGTGCGCGGGGTGGGTTGGATCGGCCGCGCTTCTTCTGCGTCGCGAAAGATCATTCGAGATAGCCCCTTCGCATTCTAGTACGCAAGATCAGCAAGAAGCCACGAGGAAGGAAAAGAGAGGTTGTCTATGCGTGTATACGCACCACAGGGCTCTCACGCACAAGGACGCGACACCCCTATGGGCCACCTGGCATCCCAGCGGAGTGCGATCGAGACCACGATCTATAGCTTCGCGCGTTAGCTGCGCTCCGTGCTCGGTGGGAAAACTACTTCCGCCGCTGCACAGTTTCCGGGGCTTCCTGCATCGTCTACGAAACGGCCGTGTTCCCACTTCCTCGGCCATCTGCATGGTTGGTTGTTTTGTAAGCGCAGTTTTATACGTCCTGAAGCCTCTCGGGCTATGGGAGACGCCCTATAGTGCAGGGCTGCGGACAACTTCGTCCACCTGGGGTTCTTTAATGTGCAGTGACATGCCCGACCACACTGGCCTGCAGCGTATCGCTTCCAGTGAAAAGCGAGCGCTGTTGCCAGGATCCAGATCAGCAACCGAGCACCATATACCCATTGCGCCTCCGCGGAGGCTGCCATAGCTCTCGGTGCACACAATACGGACCTTTTACGCGGCATTTGTGTCACCACGTGCTTGTATACTGTCTCAACAGCTATGTCGGTTTCTATCGGCTGTAACTTTTTCTTCGAGACCACTTTGCACCGAATCGATGTCTATAGGTAAAGGATATCTTAAGCTGCGGAAGCACTTAAATGACAGCACTGACGTACGGAGAGCGAAACAATGAGATAGCACGGGCGCATTTCGCAATGTGTGACCAACTATTACACACGCTGCTTCAACTGAGCCGCAGTGCGCAGCTGCTTGAAGATGAGAGAAATGCTGTATTCTCGTTCAACTAAAGTGATCTTGCCTCCTCCCCCCATTTCTCTCTCTCTCTCTCTTACTTTTCAGTATGGGCGTTCAATTGCTATACGCTGTGCTAGAATTGTCGAGCTATAATGCTAGCACGGCTAGCTTAAGCATGGCTTAAGCATGGCTGTGGATCAGCTTCATGAGCGACTACAACGCGTTTGCAAGCTCATGATTAAGCTAAACTTATGTGCCGTCTTTTATTATCTCTCGTCTCCTTTGTGTCTTTCCCATTACCGACAGCCGCGTTTAATTGAGCATCAAAGATAACAACAGAGTCGAAAGTTGGGCTAGTTGGATATGCATGGTCATTTCTGTTTATTCGTGCGCTTGAACTTACAGTTATACCATCAAAGATAAACCTCCGTGGTGGGAAATCACACTTGTGACTTCGTGCTGGGAGGCTGAGAGGTAAAAAATCAAACAAATGCGAACTTGTATAACTGGCATGCATAAGTATTTAGGAGGCCTACATTTCTTTTCTGCAGAAGTTTGCCTAAGAGTGCCTGTATAGAACCTCGCCTGCATGTGACTATTGCTTAACAATCGTGTGTCCGTACACGCAATATCGAGTACGTGGGAGGTCGAGAGTAGTGTTGGAGCTTGTCTTGCATGGGTACTCGTTGAGATCATGTGCACACGTACGGAATGAGGCGTGTTTTCACAGGACGAGTGTGGAGAATCTTGAAAAAGATGCATGAACAACACAGCCTGTATCCTTGTCGCACTACACATACACCACACCCGGTCTGGCCAAATGGTGTTTGTTTTTTACTTGTTCTTCAATAGTAACCTCGTCGCCATCCGCGGATTCGTTGTATACGGAAGGGAGGGACTACGAGTCGATTAGCAGTGCGAGAGTGGTGCTATCCATAAGCTAAGGGTGGCGCCGAGGATTACCATCGAACTATGCGTGATTTGGAATTTGTTTCAGTAAATATTTCGAGCGTACAGAAAAACGCGTGATCGGTGGTACATGGTTTGTTATTTTGAATGGGAAGGGCCCGAATGACATCAAATGTAGAAGACATTTTTCCTGTCATGTTCCCACTTCGTGCGAGAACCTTTTGCGAGAGGCTGTATGCGTCTCATGCATAGAGGGACGTGTGTCCCTCTATGCATGAGACGGGAATGTACTTCGCGTATATGCACTTGCCGCAGGGTGTGTTTTGGAGTGAGGTGGAGGGAAGGATCTCGTTGACGCCCGTATACACTCCGTCATCGTTAACGCGTTTTATGAATGGCCACTTAAGTATTTCTATGCAGGCGAAGTATACACAGAGAAGCGTTCGAAAGAAAAAAACGGAGCGAAAATAAACAGGAGGGACGGCCTGTGGAGAAGCCGAGTAGCCACTATACGCTGAAACCCACGTGACGTCCTGGTTCCTGGCGTTCTGCTTCCTACAACCAATTAATAGTTCGCACCCGCGGGAACCTGCTACAGGTGCGTGGAGGGTGTGTTTTCTCACGGTTATGCTGACGCAGAGATACCTGGCGCCGCAGGCGGTGTGGACGCAAGATGCATGAGCTACGCAGATGTTGGCGTTGCTTGGGTACTTGATATTGCGGGTGGAGCGCCAAGTAAACGAAAGCGCGGGGGCGAAGATTGCAAACCAGAACCTTTTCAAATCCAGTACACCTGAACATAGTAAGTTCCAAAAAATACCCGCAAACCAGCTGTACCCTCTGTAAGCACGAACACGCAGATACGGCACATATTGTATGGCAATGCACACAGGTCACAGTAATATACCGAGAGGACAATATAAAACCGGACCTTCTCGAGGAGCGTTGGCTAAGTGCGCTGACTAACTCATGATCTGCACGACCAACTTGTAGGCAATCCAGCGGGCCCGGACAGCGGTGGAAAGTCTACGCCTCGCCGCACAAAACGTCGGGGTGGCCTGAGCTCGGGCCGGTAACCCTGCAGGGTTTTTTTTATTTTTTAATGAAGTTTTTTTCCGTCCATCCGTTCGTCGTCGGCACGCATATATAGGAGCTGCGTTCTACCAGCTTCTCTCTCCCGCTCCCTCGGCCCAAATAGAGTGCTCTGTATCTTCTTCGCGGGCTATTCTTCGGTCACACGAAATGGGCTGTTCCATTCAATACTCTAGAAGGTATACCTCGCCGGTGCTTACGGAGCGAAGTTACACGTATATCACGATTTTTGGCGTCACCTGCGGGGCAATTAACGCGGCTATCGATTGTTCCTTCTTTGCAAGCGCGTCAGTATCGCCTCACCGAAGGCTAAGCGGACGATTTTAACGACCTGCAGCGATGTCGTTGATCTGCAACAGCGGTGGTGTTGTGTACACCGTGTAAATGAGTCTATAATAAATTGGGTCGTACACGAATAGCAATTGAACGTTTACGATAAAATGTAAACACGTATGTGTATGGTTATCATCGCGTGGAGGTAAAATAAGCAATAAACATTAGAGCGTAGCTATTTTAAAGCATTCTGTTTTTTAGTAGCTGGCTTGCTGAGGAGAACGAGGGATTTGCATCACAAGGCTTCTTCATTTCTGTAAGTTCTGCGGCGCAAAAAGAAAAAGAAGAATAAAACAATGGTTACCCCAAACTAAAATTGAACAAGTAAAACAAAAATACTTATATCAAACTGAAATTACTAAAGACACTTTTATGCGCCTAGTTTTACCCACAGTGTGTGGAAGAGGAAGGCCACATCACTCCATGTGTGTTGCACATGGCTGCTCACTATACAAACGCTTATCTAATCCAGTGTTCCAAGTAGTCTCCTATAAGAAGATGCTCGCCTTTTGATGAAGATGCTGAGATGCCAAGATTTACCGCATTACGTTACAAATTTCGGTGTTCCACTGGTCTGCATCGGCCGTAAGGCGTCATTAATCTTCTGTGCACTTGTCGTAACGAACAACGAGTGAGGTTTCCAATGTAGGCCACTGACGACTCCCGAACGCTTAAAGTTCTTGGGTCCTACTGACTTACAAGTGGTGTATAGCGTATATGCCAGTAGAACGAGGATGCCTCGTATACCTACCTTCAGGTAAGAGGCATCTTTGTCTGGTGACACGGATAATTCTGGATCGAGAAATTCAATCCCGATATGAAGGTTCCAACGTTTGAAAGTAAATTATAAAACGCAACAAAACGTCTATGGGTACCGCTTGTGGACGCAATTCACAGATATTTATAGTTTTGTGGCGTGCATCCCTTCCTCGAGCATCTGCGCCGTTGCTATTATTATATATTTTTTTTTGTCACCCATGGTCTGCTTTAGGGTTGATGTCCGATGTCGTGTGGGTGGGCTGCGTGCGTGGTACTTCGGAGGTCTCGAGGGAATTGGGTTACCGGACGCGCACGTGCGATGATGCCCCTTCGTTCAGAAAGCCAGGTCGTTTTGTTGTCAGCGTCACTTTATCGGAGGAGGAAATCCTTCGCGTCTTCTGCCCCGTTTTGCAGAGTCGCGCGGCAGAGCTCGCTGAAGTGGCTCGCAACGAATATACGGGGAGAACTTTCTGCGCTACTCCAAACGGCCGTATATATACTTATAAGTGCGGCGACTGCAGCGATTTTCGAAGCCGCCTTTGTGCGACGTGGATCTGTATACGTTATGCATGCACGCCTATGCTGTATGGGTGTGAAAGCACGCGAGAGATCATTACCGCCTTTCGGCCAGCGCTCGAAGTTATATGAAGTCGGCAATAAGATGACCCCGTACGGGAGCTATTGTGGGGCGCGGGCGGTATTGTAGTTTCGAGGGGCAGCAGGCGGGTTGAAAGTCTTCTCGGTTTCGCGTACGAAACGCACACTGCAGTGTTCGTTTACGTGCATTGTGAAGGAATAGCGAGGTTTTGCAAGTCGTCGCGTCTCGGAATGAGCTTATAGAGCACACTGCCCGAGTGGGCGTCTAAGTGCTCACTTCGGCACATCAAGAGAGCGAGTTATGATCGTAATTATCGCTATAAGCATGGCTATCATGATGATGGTCACCGTTGATAGAGTAGAGGTGATGAACCTTGCGCTGAAGTTCATCCATGAGTGTTACCAATCTTCTGGAGGGGATAAGCCGCTGTAGGTTTGCCCGGCAAGTTTCTCGGCTGGTTGAATCATGAATGGGACTGAATGAGTAGGGGTAAAAAGTTGTAAATATGCGGATGACACTAAAGACGCTAACCAGGTTCGCGTGCTATAATAATGTTAAATGAGCGTATTTAAATAAACTGCCAATTCGAACATGGCTGCAAGACATCCGATATCGCTGCCAGCTCGACGTTCTGAGAGGGAGAACTAGCATGGTGTGAGGGCCTTATGTGCGTGCACTTTTCTGTGAGACAGCGATTTATTCAACAATAGGCGACGTGCGTGATTGCCCGCGTCTCACACAATAAGACGACCGGATGCTTTTTGTCCTGGAGATTATTTCGTATTTAGCCGTTACAGTCGGTGGAAGGCAGGATAGAACTTGAGGTAGCGAACAAAGAAACTGAGGGTTTATTGCAGATAGTGGGACTACGTGCACACTGCGGAGGTTCCCGGCTAAGTGGCGTGGTGCTGTAGCTTCTTACGTACCAGGTGGCGTAATGAGAAGTCATCATTGCTCTATCATGCTTTGAAATGGCTCTAAGATTAACCGAACATGACAGAGACCATACTAGACTCCCACACTTATTTCTAATGCATACATTTACCGGTACAACGCCACTGCCAACTGCGTTTTCACAGGGTTCGCTTGTGGAAAGACCACTTAAGACAGCGAACGCTAATGGACCCTCTGCACTGCACCGAGTAAAAAAAAAATGCGGGGAATCGAAGTGTAAACGGAATGGAAACGCGCGGGTTTCTGCTCGTGCAGTTTCTCCGTTGTTGACGTTGGAGGAAAGTGCCCTTAGCGCGCTTCAGCGGAGGCAGCGCGAGAACTGGCGTTCGAAACATCGTGCCGTGACAGCCGAGTACAAGCGAAACTGTATTGCGACGAGCAACAGCGTGTCATCCTCAGATCCTTGTTTCATAAACTTTTTCACAGTCCGCTTGCAATCGAACGTTACATTTCCCCCCCATTGCGCAGGTCATATCGCATTGGCCATGTCTTTCAAGTTGCCCGTCAACGTTCCCGCACCGTTACTTTTGCTGCCTCACTTTTTCTTCGTGCAGCAAATGACTGGAATGACCTCCCCCACCATATTGCAGCAATCACCTGTCCGTCAACATTTATGCATAGCGTCACAAGCCATTTTTCAAGCTAATTCATGGCTTTTTTGTACGTTTTTTGTAACCCCACCCCTTATGTAATGTCCCCCTGGGGACCTTTAAGGTAATAAAATGAAATGAAATGAGATCCCGCGTACACGCTCGCTAAAACGCGTGTTCGATGGACTGCTTGTCGCTGCACAGCGTGCGTGCGTGCACGCGTCGATGCCGCTGTCGTTTTCTACAACACACAACACAGACACAACTGCAGGAAACTCTTACCGAACTATGCCATTGCGCGTTGGTACTAAGGAGGTTTTTTTGCTGGAGTGGAAATTCTTGGCCACGAGTGAAGCCGTGCCAACAGTAAGACGGCGGCGGTGGCAGCCGTCTTACTAGGGACATGCTCAGCTGTTGGTGATTGACAAGGAGCGTTTTCCTCGCACGCCCAACGAGTTTAACGGGGGCCATCTCTTCTGGTGAGATAGTTCTCAAAGTGCGTCCTTGTGTTACTAGTTTTCTTTAGTAAGCCTTGAATTCAAGGCAAATTTTATTGGAGATTAAATTGCCCATACTAGTCTCTGCAGATTATTTCTTCGGAATCAACTATCTCTTAATTTATAATTATCGCAGCCTTTAGACTAATAAGTCAAAGCCGCTTGATGTCTAAGTGGGCACCACCAGAAAATAGCATATTTCTGAGACCTTTCGAGGGCAAAAGCTGGCTTCACTACTGCTGGCAAATATTGCGGGAGCTTCCACCTCAGCAATCTTTTTTAAACCTCTTTGGTTGGTACACGTGCAGCATGGGGTGCACATGTTTACGACAGTGAGCTTTATTGTGTCTAACCAACCTCGCTCATTGTACAGGTCAGCGGCTGAGGTGCCGCGCTTCATAGCTGAAGGAAGTGGGTTTGATTCCCGGCTTTGGCGGTCTTGCGTTTCGATGGAGGGGAAGTGCAAGGACACTTGTGCACTTAAATTTTAAGCGCGTCTTAAACAACCTCACGGGGTGAAAGTTAACGAGGCGTCCCCCACTACAGCGTGTCTCATATAGTCATATCCTTGTTCTGACGCGTTAAATCCAAGAATTTAATTTTAGTATTTTTACCTATATATGTGCATTTGTGTGGAGCTCCGCGTTGTCTTGCCTATTTGGTAAGCATACACGGCCATGTTGTACACATTGTCAGCTTACACATATTGCGCAAGAATATCTAGTTTGTTAGGCTTGTACTGTCGGCTATCTCATTTGTTACCGTGAAAGAGTAGGAAGTAGACTGCATTGCGGGGCGATACGGACCACGTGCGAAGTCTATAACATAGACATCGATTAAGGGCTGGCGCCAAAGCAAGCCTTACTCATTCAGCGGAACACAAAGATCGAATCATCAATAAAGTATTCGAAGTGTCTCAAAGCAAACGCCAATTCCTGTATTTTTTTTCTTTTGATAGAGTGTGACGCTTTTATAATCGGCTAAATGGGTGACGTTTGAATTCGAAGTTATATGTCTCGGCTTTAGCGAGAATGAAACGTTTATTCCTATTCGGAAAGCAGTACGTTTTCCGTAAACGATTGTAGCTGTCTGCATAACCGCACACACACGCATAGCTTGTCAGAGGCGACAAATGCGTGCGCCTTGCTTGTAGCAGACAGGTCGACCTCATGGTTATGATTACGTTTAACACGTCTATGAATTTGCATAACCTTAGACTACTGGTAACGTTAATTGGTTCACTCGTTCCTCGTCCTTCTTCCTGGTTCTCCTTTCTCTTCCTTCCTCGAAGAGCAGTTGATGCATTGTTCCGTGCAGCAGCGCCGCTATAATTAGCCGCTACATAACGAGCCACGACACGGGCAGGCCTTTTAGTTTTCATGTAAATGCGCGCTAAGTTAGCCGTACGCGACGTCCCAGCTATATAGGCGCTGTAAAGGTACGGTCTTTCATTTAGCAAAGGCTTTAAGACTGGCGGCGTGCGCGGCGCGCGAAACAAGGAGGCTGTTCGCAGCGAGATCTTTTGTCTGGCTCCGCTGGAACGAGACGGCTCACAGCGCAAAGAACTGAGGAACGCGCGGCGGGGCACACGCCTTTGCCATTTGCTGTCGAGGTTCTATAGAAGAAATTTTGTGTGGTGTCGTGACTTGACGACACCAGGGCCGATAGGGTTAACAACCATTGGCGTAGCCTTTCGGGTTGAGGCGGAAGGTTTCAGCCCCAATTTCCCAATAGTTCTTCAGCTTTGCACGTGTATATGCACATGCACGCGTACAAGCACATTCACGAACACACATAAAGATTGGTTGACACCATCCCGAAATAAATTTATGTCTTCGCTCCTGGCAAGAACACATGCGCATACAGGTGCATTTTGACACCCTAATTAGGTGTGGCAGGTGACCTCCATGCCTGCTGTTTCGGAAGATAGAAGTTCGTCGTGAAATCGACTGACATTGTTTCACTCTAACGTTTCCAATATTTTATCGATATATAGAAAAAGTCGGTAATATTAAACGCTGTGTTACGAGGATGAGGTGCGACATTAAATGCGAAGCATTTATTTGTGTGCTGCATGCACTTTTGAGGTCTATCTATCTATTAGCTTACATCTGGGTGCTCTCGTAATCACCTCTCTTACTTAACGTGAACGAAAATTAGGTGTGGAGGGTAAGATGGTTTGACGAATACGACGCGCTGGTCAATATATGAATAATATCACAATCCCGTCGCGTATGTCGTCAAACACTTCCCGCGAGACAGTGACACAAACCCGCGGGCGGGTATGTGTGTATGTGCCACAGATGAGTGACGCTGAGTACCCACCAAGGAACGACGAAAACACACATAGGTACTTTTAACGCGTGAGCGTTAAAAAAAATCAGCCATCGGCAGCGTTTACCCGACGATTGCAAAGAATAAATGTCAGGGTCCCAGTAGGAATCGAACCCCAACATTTTGGGTGGCAATCAAGTATTCCACCTCAGAGCCACGCCAGGTCTTGGAAATACTTTTCAAATAGACCCTAACTTGTGTTCGTGAAACGCCAATTGTGGTTGCAGTGCTGGCTATCCAACTTTATAAAAATTACATATCTACCTACTCCAATGATACTGCCATCACGTCGGGTTATCTATGGTAGTTAGGTGCCATGCACAGAAGCTGACTTTTGCAGCAGTGCCCACTGCATGTCACCCTCGCAAGCCCCAGCGCTTTATATCAGCTTATCGCTTCTGGTGTTGCTAATACTCATGTTCTTGTTGGCATCGTTGCGCAAGTGCAAACAACTGGTTATATAAACATCTACAACTGTTCATATGTCTTTGCGTGCAATATTTGTACATGTATTTAGCGTCATTTTATGATGTGTCATTCGTTAAACAAATTAGAGCATGGCCATGCTTTGTATAACGTCGATTCCCAAGGTACGTGGGACCTGCCGATTTTTCTCAAAAGAAGGTAGAGGGGGCAGTCCAGAATGTTGGGACAAGCTTGTTGCTAAAGCCAACTTTTCAACGTGAGAGCCTATGCAAACGTTGACTCCAGCGACTAGCCTTCGACGTTTCATCAGGACAGCATCGGCTCTTTCGTCCGCTGTCCAAGAGTCACTTGCGCGATCCCGTACGTGCGTTGAGTGCGTCCACGAAAAGAGCTAGGGGGGCCACCTGTCGGTTGCGCTGCCGTGTATGCGCAACACCACACATGCCGCTTGCTTACCTGCGCGCGCCGTCACTTATTGTGGGCGCTGCCGGCGCATGGCTGCTCATTGAGGTCGCCAGTGCGGCCGGCGCTGTCTTTTTCGGCTCCCTTCTTTCGTCATCTCTTCCTCTCCTCCTTCTCGCCTTATTTCGCGAGACTCTTCTCGCGGCTCCGGTCACGGTTCTCGGGTGCAACCGCGCAGGCAGGACGAGTTCGTATGTGTGGTCTCCGCCGAAAGTTGCAAGTTGTGCGCAGTTCATTCATTAAAGGGAAGAAACTTCTTTGTCTCTTTCGGGCAGTGTTGGTGGAGTAGGAACCAGAAAAAATGAATAATAAGGGGTGAGGAAAGTGTGCTTTGAGCACAATTTCGAGGTTTGAAAAGGCCTCTCTCGTCATTTTTTTTTTCACGCAGCTTTGGCTTTCCTTCTCGGGCCTTGTGATTAATGAGCCCTAATTACAAAAAAAAAATAAGAGAGAGAGAAGAAGAAACCCACAACGAAGGGCGAGGCGCGCTCTGAGACGAGGGAAAACAAAAAAGCGAGCGTAAGTACGCCTATAACTTAATTAGGCCGGCTCGCCCTTGTTTTGAGTGAACCGTATAGGGCAACCTTAGATGCCTAGAATTTCGAATTCGCTTCAGCTGAAAAGCACAGTGATACAGACTTTCTTCCGGCGCACTTTGCAGTATGCATTTTTCAAAGGTAGGCACGCAGAAATTTGTGAGGAGCCAGTGGCGAGCGCTTCAGGGGCAGCCAGGAATGCAGCATTTTCCTCGCTGTTCGAGAATGGTGGTGTGTATACGGTGAACAGTTTGCCTGTCATGTCGTCGCACACTGAGCATAGATAGAGCCGTAGGAATGATGCAGCTCGAAGCGATGGATCAGGCGTTGGTGATGTGCATGCTTTGTACAGCAAACCCGAAAGCGCTCGACGTTGTAACGATTCGCTTTTGTTCCATTTTCGCGTTCTTAAGAAACTTGAACGGTTCTGTAGCTGTACACCGGACGCCTCAGCAGTTTCTCTTGGTTTCTGCTTGGTCAACCACGAAGTGATCGTGCCTTTGAAATGGGCGACGGTACACGCACGAAAGTGAATACATACGCATCGCTTGTCTATAGTTATGAGGCAGTATACTGTCCGCACGAACGCAACGGTTTGCATCTGCTCTGCACTGCTAAAGGTCTCACAGCAATAGGTGCCGTCAGGAAGCTACTGTACTGACTCCTGGCATGCAGCGTGCGGCAGATCATGTGGCCCGCCATTTGCTGGCCGTGCTGCGCAGCTGCTATCGAAGCACTTGATTGAGTGTTGCACTTGCTGCTTCTGCGGAGTAGCAACTGCGCCTGCCATACGAACAGTGTCCTGTCACACTGGAAGCTCCGTCTGTGGCCGCTGATGTCACGTGTCCCTCAGTATCTGTGGACTATGAAGCATCTTACGTGGATAAGTTTCACTGAGGTTTCGTGAGAAACGTTCCGCCTATATACGCTTTCAGTTCCAGCGTCCTCGTTTACAGATCAGTGTTTGGCGTCTTTCAGATCTCAGCCTGCATTCGACTGCAACTATATATCGTTGTAGTCTTACATAGGCAGAGGATCGACTGTACTTCTACACGAAAAAGGAATGGCCCACCTCCCCGCCTCCATAGTGCTGTCTAGGGCTGCGTGTCCGTATACTACCCGCGTTGCTGCTATATATAGAACACACATAGACGTTTAGAGCCAATCAAGCCATATAGTATGCAGTTCCGTGGGCCAATTGCAACTGTCAAGAAGGCGATCTCTACTCTATAATCTCCGTCAAGAATGCGATCTCGGTCGTCTAATAGAATTGCACCCCTCATTGTGGCCTCGCAGTCTCAAGTGTGTACAGTCACGGCCGTTGGATGGTAAAGCGTGTATGTGTTTCCATCCAGCGACCGTGGTACAGCGCTTGAATTGCGTAATTACGTGCCGAAGTTCGAGGCACAAAAGCATTTCTTCGGAGCTGAATGTACATAGCCAGACGGTGCGGTTTGTTCAAGCTTCCCGCGCTTCACCTTCACCGCTGCATTGCATATATTGCAACTACGTTGCATATATGTTTACGGGTGCATTCGGCGCCCAGAAATGGGCGCGTTTAACGCAAGCGCGCACTGTAGCGTGTGCTCGCTTGCTTGTGCCCGTGGTCATCTTGTCACGGAAAAAGAACCTCCGTGCTTGATCCCCTCCCTTCGTTTCCTGCGCCATTCTGGTCTACGTACTCGGTGCGGGACGGTCACGGACGCAATATGCCATGACGGGTGGAATGGCGCTTGCGATCGCTCTTCACCATTTAGCGAAACAATTGAATGGGATGTGACTCGTAAGGTACCCCCCTCTCTTCCTTTTGTTGCTACTCTGTTTTCCTTCCGTTTTAGCCGTCTCCGTTCTTCCGTCTCCGTTGCAACGATCGCTCACGTCGCGCACCTGTGGCCAAGCCACCCACGCTGTAAAGGCGAGGGAGAAAGGGGAAAGCGCTGAGAACAAAAGGCAGTATTCTTTATTTCCTCGCTCATATCGCCTGCATGAACGGACCCGAGGATGGAACAGCCGTGTGGAGAAAACGAGGAAGAAAACAGCCCGCTAGGATAGGATGAAATAACATATATAACACCGATGCATTCGCTTCACCAGCACTGAAGAAATAACGTCAAAAAAAAAAAAAAGCATGGGGAGTTGAAAGTCCCCGTCTCTTTGTTTCCCGCACGGAACTGAAGTATCGAAAAAGTATCTTGCCACCCTTCCCTTGCAGCTGTTGAAGCACGGCCGGGACTTCCTGCCATTGTAACGTTATAGCATGTTGCGCATACAGTGTAATCGACACGGGACCTAACAATTGCGTCACTGCTGCTGTCTCCGGGAGGCGTTTATTGCAAGAAAGCCACGCCCGGTTATCACGCGATCCTGCCTGTTCGATTAAGTTCCTCCTATGTAGACAACAGATTAGCCGCGTGGTTTGTCTCTGACGTCACGTTTATAAGAGCTATTAGCTGGTGAACACTGGCAGCGACATCTCACCAGCATCAGCATCATCATCATCATCATCATCATCATCATCATCATCATCATCCTGACTACGCCCACTGGAGGGCAAAAGCCTCTCCCGCGTTTCTCCAATGAGCCCTGCCCTCTGTTTGCTCAGACCATGTTCTCCCAAGAAAACTTCTTACTTTATATCAGCCCACCAAGATTTCTGTCGCCCCCTCGCGCACTTGTCCTATTCTGGAATATAGCCTGTCAATTTTAATAACGAGCAGTTATTTCGCCTTTGTTCTACTGGCTCGCCCATATCCATTTCTTCTCGGTTTCGGCTGTGATGACCTTAAACCCCCTTAGATATCTCGTTACAGAATGCACGAAAACGCGGCTTTTGATGAGGCGTTGCCGCTGAAAGAATACATTATTTTTTCACTCACTCACTCACTCACACACTCACTCACTCACTTATCCAAAAAATTAAAGCATTCTCTCGTACGGCAACTCGCAATCAGTATTTGTACAAAAGGGCATCGAACGTGAGATGGGGAAATGAACCGCGTGTCAGGCGATGCAACTCGGAAAGGACTCGAGTTCCCATCGCATCTACCAGGTTACCGCGCTGCCTTATTTAGGCCGAAGCGGCCTTCCTTCTCGTCAGCGCACGAACGCGTGCCACGCTTTGGGTATGCAGTCTCTCCGCTTACTTGAAAGCCGAGCGAAAGAGCGATCGTGACTCCAAGTCGTAATGTCGAGCGCTCGGAGTTGGACAGGGACGCTTGTACTGCGTCTGCGTAGCTGATTAAACTATGAACAGGTAGAGAGCATCAGCCAGTAGTCTATCCAGAATTTTTTTTTTCGAAAGTGGGCAGGGGTAGGGGGTCACCACACTTCATGTTCGTGTGGGCGTTTGTATGTTTGCGTCTATATAAACGCGCCTGAAATTGAAACTTATCGAACTGGGAGTGTAGTGTGAAGGTTTTATTGAAACTTAGCAGGGTCTTCAAGCAAGCTACGCAAATAAGGCACGCAAATACTGTATAACGCAGATACGCTAGCACTCTCCTTTCCAGTGCAGCGCGTCTCCCGAACGACAGGTCTCTCGTTAACAACAGACCACAACGAGGCTTGACAACCACGCAGTAACTTTTTAAAAACATTTTGCGTTGTTGGGGTACCTTCACTGGTAATAGATTAACGACCGTGAAAGGAGAAGCTGTACGGTAATACCGTACTATATTTGCGTACCGTATTTGCGTAACTTGCTAAAGTACTCTAGTTCCACTGTTTCTATAACGGCCTCGCGTTGACGTCACTAAAACCGCCATAGTGTATAGTACCAGCATGCTGGTATGCGATGTTTGTGATATAAATGTAATGTTACCAGCACATCCCGTGCAAGTTCTTTCCTTGTTCGCGCACATAAGCCAATAACGTTACGACCACGTCGTTGTCACGTTGAATCAAGTTAATCTTGACGCAATGCTGCCTTGACGTCATCATAATTGCAATGCTGGGGAACCGGTGCATTGATAAGCTACATATATGACGTCACGTGCAAACTATCAATAGCCTTGTCGGTACTGGGTCTAGCCTATATACGCCATCTTGTCTCTAATCACAGATGCAGTTCTTTTCAATTTTCTCATTGGTCTCTACGACAGCCGGCTTGGTTTGCGGCAGGCTGGCTCTTCTTTCGCTTCCAACACACAAACCGTGCGCTATAAAAAAGAACAAAGAAGGAGAAAGAGAAAACAGCACCATCCTTTGTTGTGCATGAAGTACGTTGGTTCGCTAATGGGGCATTCTTCCTTTTTGTTCTTCTCTCGAAGATCGTATGCAGGCCGGATGTTCAGTCCACCTATTCCTCCACCGTGGTTCAGTCGTCTTTTTGTAGGAGCCGCGTTTACGTTCTCCAAGATACGGTCTTCAACCAACAAGGGTTCTCCTTTCTCTCTCCTCACTGCATTCACCCTAGTCGCTTGGGCACGCCTGACAAAAAAATCCTTTTTACATACTTTCACCACGGCATAAGGTATGTATGCTAATGTTAATCGGCAGAAAAAAAAAGCTGTTTGTTCGAATTTTTTTTCTCTCTGCAACCACACCGAGTCGGGAGTCGTATGTGGAGATCAAAGTGAAAGATAAGTGCTGGAAAAAGCTAAGCAAGGCGTGCACGTTTCTCTCAATTGTTTCTTTTTCTTTCCAAGTAACGTGCCTTCTCCCATCCGGGACCCATGAGGCTGTCACTTGCCGCCGTTCTAGCGGCTGCTTCGAAGTTTATACGTGTGCTGAATTAGCGGCGTTGCTTCAAGGACTTCATAAATCTTTTCTTGCTTCTTTACGTTATTCAAGGACTCGCAAGGAGTTCTGATAGAGGTGGGTATACATCTGCAAAGGGTTGACGCAAGCGCTTCGCCAGCTTGTGTTTCATAGCCGATTGTGGAAAAGGCTGCTTGCTGTACTGTATAATAAAGTGAGCTGTAAGCTCACTGTATCGGTCCACGTCCGCACGTCAGGTCAAGTAACATTCATTGGCACAATGGCATTAAAGAGTCAAGTGGTTCTGATAGTCAGCCGTATTTGCTGGCGACCTCACGCACACAAAAAAGGTATATGCGAAACGCGTGCTGTCACTTCTCCGAGCTGACGCAGGCAGGCATCATAATTAATTGCAAAATATTTCAAGGTACGTTTGTCGCACTGTTTTCCTGTAAGAACATAAGTTCACAATGTGTCGCATATCGTTCGGCGAGTAGGGCGTTTCGTGATGCGTCAGGTTATTTCACAATTCATTTTTGCGCTTGGTGTTTTGCGACCGTTCAGTGCGCATGTGTACCGGGAGTTACATGTGCGAAAAACATAATGTATCAAATAATAACCCAGTATATGATTAGCTGCTTTCACCTCACTTTGCAGCTGCCTTCCCCAACCGCTGCGACACCTACAGCTGTGTTTGAATCACTGGACGAATAAAAACGCTTTACTCATCGCTTCGTCACGTCATGTGCGTGGACATGCATATATGTCGTACTAATCTTCTGTTTTGAAAACTAACGTCTGGCTCGTCAAGCAGCATATATATACAAGTATTGTTAAGGCGTTTATTAGCCGGCAACGAGCGAGAATATACAATGGCGACAGTCACAGCCAAGCACGGGCTCTCAGCGCGAGCGGCGTCCTTGTTGGGTAGCCCCACTAGAAGGTACTCAAGAGTTCGACCCGTTTCAGAGTTCGGAGGCTTCGCTACAATTACCCCGGGGTCGAAGAGGGAGCCGCCTGGCGACCTAACAACTTGTTATTATGAGCGGGTCATAATAAGCCTTCAGGCGCTCCACGTTGACGATGTCTCGCCCACGGCGGCGCATGTCCGAAGATTGTTCAACGGGTTCGATCAGATAGTTGACGGGTGAGGTGCGCTCGATGACACGGTAGGGGCCTTCGTATTTGAGACGTAGTTTGGAAGAGAGGCCAGCGGCAGAGGTCAGAATCGAGAGCCATACAAGCGCACCAGGAAGGAACGTGGGCTCAGAAGTGGTGGAGCCATCACGGATACTCTTCTGCCGCTCTTGCTCTTGCGTCGTAAAAGTCTTGGCAAGCTCGCGACACTCTTCAGCAAGCCTGGCTGTCTCGGAAATAGGTGTACACTCAGATGGATCCGGCGTGTACGGGAGTATCGTGTCCATGGTGTGCGACGGGTGCCTTCCGTACAGCAAGTAGAAAGGTGAAAAACCAGTCGTGCTCTGAGGGGCGGTGTTGTAGGCGTAGGTGACGAAGGGCAGTATATTACCCCAATTAGTGTGGTTGGCAGCGACGTACATAGAAAGCATGTCGCCGAGGGTGCGGTTAAAGCGTTCGGTGAGGCCATTCGTCTGTGGGTGGTAAGCAGTAGTTTTGCGGTGGACAGAATGGCACTCCGTCAGAATGGCTTCGACGACTTCCGACAAGAAGACACGGCCTCGATCGCTGAGAAGCTCTTGGGGTGGTCCGTGGCGCAGTATAAATCGATGCAGCAGGAAGGACGCAACATCGCGCGCAGCAGCCGCAGGGAGAGCGGCGGTTTCGGCGTATCGCGTTAAATGGTCAACGGCAACGATGGCCCAGCGGTTACCAGCCGACGTCAGAGGAAGTGGTCCATACAAATCGATACCTACGCGCCCAAAGGGACGGTCAGGGCAAGGTAACGGTTGTAGACTGGCGTGCGACATGTGGGCTGACGGTTTACGGCGTTGGCAAGTGAGGCAAGAGCGAACGAACTGCTGCACATAGCGGTACATCCCGCGCCAGAAGTAGCGTTGTCGAATGCGATGGTAGGTTTTGAATACCCCAGAGTGCGCGCATTGCGGATCAGAATGGAAGGATTCACATATCTCTGACCGCAGACTGCGGGGTATCACGAGTAACCACTGCCGGCCGTCGGCGTCGTAATTGCGTCGGTGTAGGAGGCCGTCACGAATGGCGAAATGGCGAGCTTGACGACGCAATGCACGCGTGGATAGCGTTGCGGATGGATCAGAGAGCATGTCGATGAGCGGGCCGATCCAATTATCCTTTCGCTGTTCGGTAGCGATCATGTCAACATCAATGGCAGAAACAGCAGCCGAGGATACTGAGCAGAGCACATCACCTTCAGGCAGAGGGGAGTGCGAGAGGGCGTCGGCGTCAGCATGCTGGCGTCCGTTGCGGTACAGCACGCGGATATCGTAGTCTTGTAAGCGAAGAGCCCAACGGGCGAGACGGCCTGAGGGATCCTTCAATGATGAAAGCCAGCATAGTGCATGATGGTCGGTGACGACATCGAATGGGCGACCATACAAATAAGGTCGAAACTTTGTAAGGGCCCAGACAATCGCCAGGCACTCTTTCTCCGTGACGGTGTAGTTTTTCTCGGCTCTCGTGAGCGTACGGCTTGAATATGCTACGACATATTCAGGGAATCCGGGTTTTCGCTGCGCCAGGACAGCGCCGAGGCCTACTCCGCTGGCGTCCGTGTGCACCTCCGTTGGGGCTGTAGGGTCGTAGTGGCGTAGAATGGGAGGCGACGTCAACAAATGGCGGAGCTTCGCGAACGCGTCGTCGCACTCGGATGACCACGAATTGAAGGGCCCGTTGCTTCCAAGGGGCTTCGTCAGCGGTGATATGATCCTGGCGAAATTTCGTATGAAGCGTCGGAAGTATGAGCACAGGCCCACGAAACTACGCAGTTCTTTGACAGATGCAGGTTTGGGGAATTCAGCCACGGCCTGAAGCTTGGCAGGATCAGGAAGAATGCCGTCTTTGGACACGACGTACCCCAGTATGGTGAGTTGCCGTGCTGCAAAGCGGCACTTTTTCAGATTTAGTTGTAAGCCGGCATTGCTCACACGTGCGAAAACTTCTTTCGGACGTTGGAGATGCGTGGAGAAATTCGGAGCAAAGACAATGACATCGTCGAGGTAACACAAGCACGTGAACCATTTTAAGTTGCGCAGAACGGTGTCCATCATGCGCTCAAAGGTCGCAGGTGCATTACATAGACCAAACGGCATGACGTTGAACTCGTACAAGCCGTCTGGCGTGACGAAGGCGGTCTTTGGTCGAGCGTCGTCAGCCATGGGTACTTGCCAGTACCCCGAGCGCAGATCGAGAGAAGAAAAAAAATCGGCTCCATGAAGGCTGTCAATCGCGTCATCGATGCGTGGCAGTGGATAAACATCCTTGCGAGTGATCTTATTGAGCCGTCTGTAGTCCACACAGAACCGCACAGAACCGTCTTTCTTCGCAACAAGAACAACAGGAGACGCCCATGGACTGTCGGAGGACCGAATAACGTCGCGTCGGAGCATATCGTCAACCTGATCATTAATTACTCGACGTTCAGCAGGCGACACGCGATATGGACGTTGCCGTAAAGGTGGACGGGCACCAGTGTCGATGCGATGCGTAACAATGGACGTGCGACCGAGAGAACTTCGCCCGACATCGAAAGAAGAACGATATTCTTGTAACAGGTCCAGAAGTTCGGAACGCTGTATGGCCGTAAGGTTGTCAGCGATAAAGGGGCCAAATACATCAGCAGACGACGAATCAGAAGTGGAAACAGCATTGATGGTACACGACCTGGGAGCGCGCGTGTCATCGGGCACGTCCAGGACTTGTGCGTCGTCGACTGGTTCCACTCTGCCGAGACATTCCCCTCGAAGCAAGGTAACAGCGTACGGGGACGGGTTGGTTACAAAAATAGCAGTGTTGCCCTGGTTCACCTGCACGGTCGCGAAATGTACTAAGCAACCCTTTCCTGCTGCAAGCGCGGTCAGATGGCGAAACAAGTCCAATGGTGTCGGAGAGACCAGCGCAGTAGACAGACACAGCCGTCGTCGAGTTTGGAGGCACTGTTGTATCGTCTTTCGTTAGAATCTGGCTCAGTGTCGGGGGACTGTCTTCTGGCGTCAAATGCGAGAAGGGTGAGAGCTCAATTTCGGCGGCGGCACAATGGATGACGGCGTCATGGCGGGAGAGAAAGTCCCATCCCAGGATGACGTCATGAGAGCATGCCTGAATGATGATGAACTGGGCGACATACAGAACGTCCTGGATGACAACGCGAGCTGTGCACCCTGCTGTAGGATGAATCCGGTGCAAACTTGCAGTACGGAGGGATAACCCAGAAAGTGGCGTCGTCACTTTTCGAAGTAAGCGGCAGAGTTTTTCGTCCATAACTGATACGGCAGCTCCAGTGTCAATAAGAGCCGATGCACGAACGCCGTCCACAAGCACGTCAATGACATTCGAGGGGCTGCTCTGAGGGCTTTCACATTGCGATAGCGTCGCAGTCTTTGCCCCAGGGACTGCGACGACTAGTTTTCCCGCTCATGAGCTGCCCAACACCACCTAGAAGACTAGGTGGTGTTGAGCTGCCGCACTTGGCCGCATGGGAGACAGGGAACGGCGTCGTGGGGACGGTGATCTTCGAGATGGACCTGGGCGAGATCGAGGTGGCATAGACGGCGGTTCTTCGCGATAAGGACGGCTGGGTTGGCCGGCAACAGGTGAAGAAATTGGAGCCGGCTGTACGTGATGGCAATAACGGGCCACGTGACCGGCGTAACCGCAGGCAAAGCAGATGGGCCGGTTGTCGGGTGTGCGCCATCTGTTCACCGGGGTAGGTCTCACCCATGTCGCAAGGGCTGATGGACGGAACGGTGGCTGCATTGTGGACTGAAGATGAGGCTGAGGGGTTACGTCACCATACGTAGCGGGCACACCCGCTGCAAAGGACGGAGGTCGAGTGGCAGCTTCGGCGTAAGTCAGAGGGGCGGTTGCTGGAACGACTTGGGGCGGCCTGGCAACCACTTGCGCGTAACCCAGGGGCGCAGGAGCCGGAGGCTGTGGAGAGTGGTACGCAGGCATTACCTCCGCTATTTCCTGTTCAATCGCTCGGCGGATGGGAAGGAGAACGGTAGTAGCCGATTGTTGAACAGCAGGTTGGTGGGCAAAGGGCAGGAGCGAGAACTGACGCGCGATTTCCTCGCGGATAAAGGACTTCAGGTCTGCCATCAACGCCACTTGGTCACAGCTGGCTTCCAAGCCAGCAAGCGTTGCAGCTAGTGGTGGGGAGCGTCGGGTCATCGAACGCTGCCGGCGGAGCTCCTCGTAGCTCTGGCACAGTGTGATGACCTCAGCCACCGTGCCGGGGTTTTTGGCGAGCAGCATCGTGAAGGCATCATCGTCAATGTCTTTCATGATGTTTCGGATCTTGTCAGACTCGGACATGGTGTGATTGGATTTGTTACATAGGTCCAGGACATCTTCAATATAGCTGGTGAATGACTCACCAGCCTCCTGAGCACGTTCACGCAAGTGCTGCTCGGCTTGCAGCTTGCGAACAGCAGGGCGGCCGAAGACGTTGACGATTGCGGTCTTGAAATCGGACCAGGTGGCAAAATCGGACGCGTGGTTGTTGTACCACAAACTGGCGACACCGGCAAGGTAAAACACCAAGTTGGTCAGCTTGCCGTCCTCGTCCTATTTATTGGGGACGCTCACGCGCTCGTAAATGGCGAGCCAGTCCTCCACGTCAGTGCCATCAGCGCCAGTGAAGATGGGTGGATCGCGGATTCTGGGGACACCGGGACAAGGGGGTGGCATTGGAGGAGGCGTTTGCTGAGAAGCGTCGTGGTACATAGTAGATGGCAGGGTACGTGATCGTAGCTCCAAAGGCATAGACAGGGATCGCAGCACTCTCCACCAAATTGATAAGGCGTTTATTAGCCGGCAACGAGCGAGAATATACAATGGCGACAGTCACAGCCAAGCACGGGCTCTCAGCGCGAGCGGCGTCCTTGTTGGGTAGCCCCACTAGAAGGTACTCAAGAGTTCGACCCATTTCAGAGTTCGGAGGCTTCGCTACAGTATATATATCTACGCCAGGTCCGGTACACTTTCAAAAGTCAGGTCTAGAGACCTACCTTCGTTGGCTTCATTGTCGGATCTATAGAAACGACTGGTAAAGTGGCAGCTCGGACAGCAACATACGAAAGCGCGTGTTGTCTTGCTCGACCTGATGGGCAATGTGCATAACAACGCAATCGAAACTCTATGACGTCAGCCCAGGTTCTGACTCGACACCGTGCATGGCGTTAATTTCGTGCAAACAAGGACAGACTCGGGTCGAGTTGTCTTGTCGGATCGAAATACTGTTGGTCGGGCGCAGATAAATCAGTTGTCTCCTCAGATAGCGGGCCGCATAGAAGGTCCAAGTGGAGTTGAACAAAATGTCACCTATGCCAATAGGAAGACCGCATTTCCCACATCTTATATACGGGTAATGTCTGAAGTAAATTTGGCATCAGAACTCGAAATACATACCGAGACTGGTACACAGAAGGACAGCGAATATGGACTAAGATTTTGAAATATCGAGATATTGCTCCGAGATTATGCTTCAACATATGATCAGAAAACGGGGTGCTGAACGAGAAAAGTAGAATGTCTTTTATTAAGTATTTAGTGGCCAGCAGTGGCGTAGCTGCAGGGGGTGGCAAACTGGACCCGTGCACCCCCCCCCCCCCCTATTTATTTCACCATGGTGGTCAGAGCACGAAATGACCGTTTACCTGCCCTTCACACCAAGGGGGTGCTCCCTGTGCCCCGAAAAATATTTTGCCTACGCCCCTGGTGGCCAGTTAGTGAAGGTAGGAAAATCCCCACCTAAGGAACCGCTCCCCCCCCCCCCCAGAAAAAATATGCTTGAGACTAATCCCAACTTGGTAGTTTACTTTAAAAAAAAAGCTAGTGATGCTCGCAGCAGATGAGTAAATAGTGCGAGTACCAATTAGCAAAGTCGCAAACATTTCAGTCCTCGCGGAGCCGAGGGCCGCTAGCGAAACATCAGCGGGTCGCATGTGGACCGCAAGCCAGGCGTCTGAGACCTTTGGTGTCAAAGATGTTGCGGAGGCGCACTTGTTCAATTCGTCAGCGACCCACCGGTTGACTCGGCACTCGTAAAAATACAGAAACAAGGGCGGTCGGGCCGCCAGGAGTCGTATAGGATACACTAAGTCGGAGAGGAAATTATTCATAATCATCCCAAGTCTCTGAAAAGCCCGCATGTTATCAAGCCATAGCGGCTCCGTAAGAGAAGCTAACGTGAACAGACGTGGCTTTTGTGCCGGACAACAGAGTGCGTTGTATGCGTCGAGGTAAAGTGGAGGGGGGGGGGCACCACGTTTCGGCGCGAGGTCAGAGGTCGCGCAAACAGGTTGCAAGGCCGGCCTATAGCGACGTCCGGACAGCCGTGGCACAGGCGGCAGCAGCCCTCAATCTCGCATGATGGGCACACAATGGGAAGCCACTTTCTCGGTGCTCGCTTCCCCTTGACGCGAAGAGGACTCCCAGTAGGAGAAGAGGGCGGAGAAGAGGACCCTCTTGTCGATGAAGAGCGCAATTGATGCACACACGATCGAGCTTGTCTCCCGGAGCAACACTTTGGCTGCCGGACGTTCCAAATAACGCAGGCGGGCAACAAACATCGCCGCGATCTTTGGAAATACGCTTATTGTCGGCGTTGTGCCGAGAAAGCCACCTTTTGTTGGGAACGGCTGCAGAAGAGAAGAGCAAGATATACTCCAGCCTCACGGTGCAGAATGCATGTGCGCGCGTATACGTATGTAACGCAAATAGTCACTTCGTACGAAAGTGAGAGTCCCCCCCCCTCCTTTTTTTTCTACGGGTCAAGGAGATGGGTCAGAACCTGTTCATGCATGCACTCTGAGAGCAGGGCTGTGATGGCCTAACTTGATCTCATGTCGGTAAATACATAAATACACCGCACACTGACTAAACATTTCGTGGTCTTCTGAGGCCCTAACTATTAGTGAAATGCGTACTAAAAACCTACTTTAAGTGTTTTTTTTCGTACTTATGCGTATATGTGAGTGAATCCATTTCCGTTCATAGTTTCGGGAGCCCTGTGAAATCAAAGTGCTGATTGGCATCAATGTAATGACCACAGCGGCGTTTTTTCGGTATACTGTATAAGAAAAGTGAACACATTCACTCACATTTTTTTTTCATATAGGTTTGAAGTTTATTGTTCATACCATCAGTGACTATTGTTTGCCTCTTGTCAGTTTTTCATATCAACCGAAATATTTGACTCCTTAAACACTATTGGGAACGCGGGAGCTCAAAAAAGGTTTCAACGCTGTTTTGAATTAGCGCAGGGTCATACACCGATGTCAATGAAAAAAAGGAAAAACAAAAGAGAAAAACTTTTCCTCTTTTTATTCTCTTCCGTTCTCCGTTTATGCGAAGTTGCCATGGAGACTCTATACGGCGCTGGTTATACTCCTCGCGGCGGTCAAAATTTCGCTTAAATATTGCACAACTTGACTGTGTCTTTCGAAGTTACCGGAAATATATGCGTTATTTGTGCGAGGAAACCGTGACAGTCCTGCTTTTCTTTTACTTTTTCTTTCTTTTTACTACTAAATGCGACCTCATTTTTCTGGCGCTTTGAAAGTGACTTCACTCGCGAACCCCGCGCAGAGTGCTAGCTCGTTCATTTTATATTCCTTTCGTGTAATTGATTTGTGGGGTTTAACGTCCCAAAACCACCATATGATTATGAGAGACGCAGTAGTGGAGGGCTCCGGAGATTTCGACCACCTGGGGTTCTTTAACGTGCACCCAAATCTGAGCACACGGGCCTACAACATTTCCGCCTCCATCGGAAATGCAGCAGCCGCAGCCGGGATTTGATCTCGGGACCTGCGGGTCAGTAGCCGAGTACCTTAGCCACTAGGCCACCGCGGCGGGGCGCCTTTCGCGTAACCACACGCTAACGAAAAACACCGTCATATTTGCCGCACGCAAGCTTCCATGTACCGCAGGACATTATCTACAGAAACGCGCTCCTATTTGTCCTTTCCGACAATTAAGCGGAATGTCTGACCTGAAACGACGCGAGCACATACGAAGCCAAAACTTGTACAAGTAACGCCGAACAATGACTCATTGTGGCGCATGTCCATCTTCATCTTTTTTTCATTTTTTTATTTTTTGCCGAGTGTATACATCCTCGTATCGCCAAGCGAGCGTGACCGCTTTGTTCTGCCAATCTCTTTAATTGCAAAGACCGCGGGCGAACCCGCATATCTGCAGCCCCGGTGCATTGGCGCGCGTCCGCGTCATCGACGCTAAGTGGCACGCAGAGTGCACAGGTAGGCAGATCGCGCTACACGAATCGTCATTCCGTATACTTACTATCAGTATGCGTACGCGCAGGAGTATACTTTCAAGATCACGTGGCTTTTTTGGGGAGGGGGGAAGGGGTTTTTATGAAAAAAGTGCTCATGGGTGAGCGACAGATGGTCCCGCTGCGACTATATTTAAAAATAAGTGGGCAAGTTCTGTTTTTTTTTTTCTGGCAGAACATACAACGTCCTCCTGTAATCAAAACCCATGTGCTCCGCTATCGTGCTTTATCGGCTCGGGCTTTTTTTAGTTGCTTTTTTGTGTTGTGGGCGAAAATAGAAAACACTCGTTTCGGACAAGAACGCTATCTCCATTCTTAGAATCGTTGTCTGGGTAAACTGGGCCGGAGCAACGTTTTCGAAGTGCCCCGCTTTATATATAACGATTGAAATAGTACGCCCTCACACACTAATGTTCTAGGAGGCAACTCTACGTCATTTCATATGTGCGTACATAATGCAAAGCGAGAAGTAAAACCACTGAGCATGGGCCTGACCGCCCCATTGAGCGGCCCGCAATGTGCCGAGTTCCGCTTCTCAGGATTTTTAAGTAAAGTTTTGTATCCATCCACCCATGGGACTTCTAGCAGCTGAGGCACACCTGTGCAGCAGACGCAGTCACTCGGTGCTTGTACGGGTCTTAGTCGTCTTCCTTTCGTCGGTGTATCGGTGTCGACTGAACTGTGTGTCGACTGTTCTGTCGGTGTCGACTGAACAAGCCCAAGCTTGCGGTTCACGAGTACACTATGCGATCACTCCTCATTGAAATATATGCGCTACGTCATCCCGCAGCCTTACACGTAGTTGTAAGCTGCTTACTGCGGAGCTAGGTGTTTCAGAGACCGCCATTCCGGCTCGGCAGTCGTGCATGACCAGAGAAAGCCGGCCCTCTCCACCGTCGGAGCAATGGCAATCGGCTGATGGGTCTCCCGAGCCGTAGTTGCGTAGAGAGAGCGATTGATCACGTCCACTTAACAACAGCAGCAGCAGCAATCGCCAGCAGCGCGGACGCCGTATAAATGTATAGGCTGCAGGGGTTTCCTTGTATGGGACATTGCCTGCGGCCGCCGTCGATTCTCTCTTTACGCCATTGCGGCATAGCACGACCGGATCCTGCGGAGCGGCCACCGTGACCTTGAGACGAGGGGTTGCTCATCGAACGATGGTTTTTTTTTATATCTTTGTACATTTCCATGGCACTACAGCACTCGGTCGAGCTTTGCCTGGTAACCGGCCTGTGCGTTTCTATCCTGGCGCTCTAGCGCGAGCGATTTAGAAACGAATCTAGTCGCCTTGGCATCCACTTTTTTGCTCGTACTGTTTGCCTCGTCGCGTTGGGAACCTGGTCGATAGTCGCGGCGGGTCGACGTTTTTTTCGCTGTTGTTATCTTTGTACGGTGGCAACACCGGCACGGACGTACGTAATTATAGATTTGTACCACACACGCGTTCAGAAGACCCCACAATTCGACGGCAGTCGTTATGTATGGCGCTCCCGTGTCTGTTTCGTCGAATCCAGACGGTATGCCGCCACTGAACGTGTCACGGTCGAGCGACCGTCAAGACAAAAAAAAAGTAGTCATATGATTGTTGCTGCGTGCATGACCAGTGCCGTGTCTACATCGGAAAGGTCTCTTTGTTCTCACAATTGTTTTCGCGCTGCTTCGCTGGAAAACAATTGTATCCCGTACCCTGCAAATTAACGACAACGTACAATGGACGACCTGATAACCTGAAGTGATTAATGACCTATCGACTAGTGTTTGTGTTCATTCTTTCATTCATTCATTGTAAAATTAGACAGGCAAAATCAAATTACATGCGGAATAATGGCGATAACAAAGCATTAGCAGAAGGATCACCCGAACCGTGAGTTAGACGTCAAACAAAAAGAAAAAAAAAACACGTTGCCATGTGTAAACATGCAGTAGGGTGTGCCACTGATTACAGTGTAGTATGAAGGCGACATCAAGAACGTAGTATTAAAAAACCACATGTGCAAAGCGCATGCAACTCTCCTCGTCCAATTTTTGTCCCATCGAACCCGACTTCCTGTGCTTTTCGTTAAAGCCGCATGATATCCGTGCATATCTTAGTGCTGCAGACATGGCGCGTGTATCTTTAAGGCCTGACCACACGTATCCGTCGCAGCGCGTTGACGCGTGTCTTCTCGGCGCGGCCCCATACTCTCTCCTTATATGGAGAGTGAGTGCGTAGCCACGCGAAGCCGCACTCTCTCTCTCCATAGGGGAGAGAGAGCTCGACGCCGCGTCAAAAAGACGCGCGTCGACGCGCTGCAACAGGTGCACGTGGCCAGGCCTTAACGCATTGCAGTGCACGAGCGGTCGTGAGTGTTACATGCGATGCTCGGGCTGTGCAGCCACACCGCATGCGAGCCAAGCGTTTTTCACGCTTTGTCTAAGGTAAATAAATAAATCCCTTTCGCCTACCGCTCGAATCCGGCAGCGTGCGTTCGTCGGCGGAGCGCCTTTCCGCTCCAACTCCGAGATCAGCGCTGTAAATGGCGCTGACGCGTGTGTTTTCGCACGCACGCTCGGATCTCGGGGGAGATCGTGGATTTCCGATGTGTTGTGGCATGCAGCTGCGTCGAAGCGACCGCATGCGAGGGGTCACAGCGATTATTTCGCAACGAACGCACGCAGTAAGCTATACTGTGATTGCGGATCCACGGTGGATCTCGCCGACTCTCGCGTGTCTTCCGTGACCGCGCCGACGTCACGACCAGTGCAGCGTGGCCGCTTCGTGTATGTTGCGTGTCTGTCTATTCTATAGAGTCCTCTATAGTCCGGTGTATAGTATGCATAGACGTTCAGTGTATGCAGTCTTATATGCCGCCAGAAATGCGCCTCGCGTGAGTGTAGAGCACAATTATATATACTTTATAAAGGTATATGTGGTGGCCGGAATCGCCGAGTTCTCACGGGCTGTGCGTGTCTGTGTGGCTTTGATTTGGTGTCTCTCGCGTGCAAACAATTTAAATTGTTTCTTCCGCTGTAATGTATATGTGATCTCGACACAAGTCGGTATACACAAAGAACGTTCCCACGGTCGCAGTTCCGAATTCGCGACAAGAACCTAGCACGAAAGTTCCCGTTCGCACAACAGTGTATAGGTAGGCGCGTGTTTCGCTCGCATGCTTGTATACTGCTGCCTGTGATATAAAATATACATACGTGGACGAACCATGCGATGACCTGGTCACAATTTACGGTCCCTGTCTATGAATACGTGAGCTCACGCAGTATTTTCGTCTCTCGTGATTGTATACACGTCGTATGCGTTACCAACGTGCGTCTTTCGGCTATTTCCACTCGCAAGGCATGAGAGCATGCAACTGATTCATTCTTTCTAATAGAGGTGTCATTAGAGCAGCACGGAAGTGTAGCGAACTGTTCAGGAGAAAAGAAGAAAAGGCAGTTGCAGTAAAATCGCAAAAAAAAAGCAGAAAGGTCAGCAAGACTTTATTGGTAATTGCGAGAGAAATACGTTAGCACTATTTCCGATTACTTCTAAATACTCCTAATTATTCGTATGGACAGCGGTATACCCAATAAAGCCGAAATTATGCGAGTGCGGTAAGATTCAAGCCAACGCTTTTTTTGGCAGGGTCTTGCTAAGGACATTTAAGGCTAATTAAAATAATACGCGGTGTTACACAACGGTATTATATCACTGTTGAGAAAGTTTTCAGCTGTTGTCTGTGCATGGTCCATGTTTCACCAGCAACGTCAGAAGGAACGCCTTTCTAATTTCCCATAAAAGAAAAAAAATTTCTCGCGCGACCGTGTTATTCTTTCTTTACACTTACTTTAACAACGCATTCAAATACAGACAGATGTGAGCGTTCAAGGCCAACGATCACAAATTATAGGGTGGGGCACAAATGCTATCGCTCCGCCGTCCATTTAAGAGCTCTTGGAATAAACTTTGTGCTACTTATCCGTATCTCTGTAGAGAGATGCATACGTTATACCGAGTAAAGCCGGGGGCGAGGTTTTGGAGCGCCCCGTATCTCTTGTTTTGATCCAGCCTTCCGTGGGCGTCAGGCTGCCGATATTTGTGCCTTTACGTCTTCGTGCATGCTGGGAAGGTTGCGAAATTTGCACGCGTTTCAAATCCGTCGGGCCTTACACGTGTATAGCTCAAGTCGCTTGTATTACAAGCACATGAGTGCTGAAATCGGTGAGCCTGGGGCAACGAGAAATTAGCATCACGTTCCGTGGACGTATAGCGCGCCGCTTGCCAGCTCTTCAACTTTGGTTCCTTTAGTGCTGGGACAGTGAGATAACCGAGCGAACGCGAGACTATAGCACCACCGAGTCACGACCCGTTCCGTGTTACGTCACTGCGGTAATAGGCTGCCGAAATACCGCTCGAATTTGGTGCATGCAGCGCGTGTAAGGTTTCGCGTATAGCGTCGACAGTATTTTCACGCTCGAGTGATTCGGCAGGAACGATATAGGAAAAGGTGGAAGGCCTAACATTTCAACATTGCTGGCAGCCCTACTTTTGTATGTACACACAACGTTTTTTTTTATATGCTGCGGCTTGGCGCATAGATCTGGTGTCCTATATCTATGATACCCCTGAAGAAAAGTTGATAAGTTTTGGAGCGAAAAACACCGGACAAAATGCACGTTTTGCATCATGCGAAGAAGGCTGTAGGTGCCTACGAACACATAAAAAGAAGAGGGGGTGGGGACACGTAAACGCAACGATGACTTTCAGCTGAATGGCGAATTAAACTTCAGGTTGTAAGCAGGCCCCGTGTCGACAATTTTACTGCTGTCAGCATGTATTATTCCCCTTTTGTAAGTTTTACTGTAGGGAAGTCACAAGTAGAGCATATTTCCCATAGAAAACTGTAATAAGCATCCGGGGCGTGCCAGCCCAATATTCTACCACTGAGCCACTCCGGTGCTTGTAATAAACATCAGTGTTGACGCATGCAGCTCCGGCTTCTGTGAACGCTGTCTAGCTCTCTCTATATATTTCTCTCCTTTTTTTTTTCTGCCACGTGACAGTGTATGCATTGCCAGACGCAGTTCAACGTTTTCCCCGCAGTAAATTACGCTTAGCAGCTACGTACTTTGAAAGATGAAGGGCTCTGTTTTTGAAGTCACGGAGCTGGCTTTCGGTAAAAAGACTCCGTCAGTAACGCTGTCACACGCTGCACGTGACGAAACAGCAGGTTTGACTGCGAAGACTAAGGCTGCGACCTTACAGTACTATACCGCTGTTTGCCTACACTGACCAGTGACGGCCGTCCTTGGTTTTTCTGTCACGGTGTAGGGAGGAGGGCTGGTTTTTGCTGATTCACGCCTCGCGCACGCGGTTTTACAGCATACACGCAGTGAAGGAAGCATCGTGCATCAGCGCCGCCGCTTCCGGCGTCATTAGCATATAACGCAACGCCCGTAAAGAAAGCTGCGCATGCTCGAGCACGTGATCAATTTCCGTGACTGCACGCCTCCTCCGCGCGCGGACGCAAATGGAACGAGGCCGCGAATGTGCACGCTTTCTCGTTTCTCTTGTGTTGTTGCTTGCATTTCTCGTCTCTCTTGTGGCCCTTCTTGTATTTTTGACTCGCAAAGGCCAAGTGTCCGACCGTGCAACGCCCCGATGGGTTTTTCGTCGCGCTCACTGCCACTGCTTTTGTGCGCCGTCCGAGACGGCCGGGGACGCAGATGATGGACGCTGCTGCGACCGCTGAAGGCGAGCCTCGGACTTCCCGACGATGGCGTGTCACGGACGTTCACTTTACTTGTTCGCTTGTTTTCGACTTCGTTGCGCAAAGCTGACGAGGCCGGATAGGAATTTATTTACGCGCGTTTGAAGCAACTTCCGTTCTTTTGTGCATTAAAAAAGAAGGATATATCACGATGCAAAATGTTTGCTGACGTGTACAAGTCCCAGTGACTCATTCATTCATCATGGTGGAGATCTCTCTCAAATGTAATAGTAGGGCTCTTAGATCCTTCGTAAATTCCCTGGTGCAAAATGAAAAAAAAAAGAAATAAAACAATTTGGTGTCACATTCCATAGCACGCCGTTACGGCGGGCTCCGCATTAATTTGAGAAACAGTTTCGTTCTTGGCCTGTTCCGTGAATGGGATTGCAGTTTGAATTACTGTAATTGTTCGTATTAGACCACTACTGCCTAATATTGGCTAACTGTCGGCTAGTGTTGGCTGAACGTTGGTTCATGCTGATTGACTGCTGGTGAACCTGGGCTGCTGTCGATTACTTATAAAAGCTCAGTTGTTTGCGTAAGGTTAACCTCAATGACGGAGTTCTCTATTAATTTTCTTTGTTACCAATTGACACTATTCGACGTTCACCTAATCGTAATTCGACGAGCGCTTTCGCAATGTGTTTTCACCTAAATATATCCTCGGGATAAAGTAATTATGATGTCTCGGTTTTTATGTCTCAAAACCGCGATATAATCATAAGGGGCACCGTAAACTTCGACCATCTACAGCGTTCGTCGACGTGCACTGCATTGCACAGTACACCGCCCTCTATAGCACTTTGCCCCCAATCGAAATGTGACCGCCGCGTCTGGTATCGAACCCGGGACCTTCAGGTCAGCGGCCGAGCACCGTTACCCATTACACCGCCGAGGTGGATCCGCAGGATCAGGTGTGTGGTTGCTTGTTGTGGCGGCGAACTTTAAACTTGCGGCTTTAACTGCTTCGTCGTATGGTGCACCAGGTGAGAGCTAGAACTGAGGATGAAGCCTGGTGATGCAATAGCTAAAGCGTAATTTAAAGCATCGATCAGTGATCGCGCTGTGACAATGAAGTTAGCTTTAGTTTTTAACCAGGTAATGCAGCCAAGGTCTTCGATATGTCTTTTCGACTTGTCAGTTGGAGGACTATTCAGAGGCAAGAGTCGATAATTCACCAATTTTTTATTCACGCGTAGTTTAGGCTCATTCTAAACTGCTTATTTTAGGAAAAACCTGCGCAACGTCTGAAGGCCGTTCAATTCATGTTCACTGTATAGGCAACCATTCTTGCGGATTCCTGCGACGTAGATTAGGCATGAACGAAAAGAATGTTACCCAACCTTATTTACGTGTACTTGCTTAATACTTAGTGTATGTTTAATTGGCAGTTTTAACGAATATACGTTTTCATACACAGCCCCTGCAAACATTTGCTAGCAGTTATAGGACATGAACGATCCAATGTCGCGAAACAATCTGTTCAGTGGTGCAGCAAGCACATCACATCGCTCAACTTGGGCCATTGAAAACATTGCCGTCTTTTGTTCAAGTTTTATTGCCTTAATTCACTGCGCTGTTGTCTTGAGATGCAATAGAGCATTTTTCATTATTTGCGCATATATGGCTCTTGCAAAATACGTACTTAGTTTGTGTATATTTCTCTGTGAAAGCTAGCTTATCGAAGTTCTTTGACACACAACCTTTGGAATGGCTTGGAAGGCTCATGCAAGATGCCGTAGTGCTGTATTTATGTGAGATCTCAGTGCGAAAGACAGCTGGTTATATTACCCATTCTCTAGGGGCACGACTCGCGACAGCCAGGGTGTCGGGCATATGCATATACGCGCTGTTCGTACGGCATGCGAAGTAGATCAACTGTCACGCCTGGACAGCGAGTCTTACACGCGCCGCGGGCGGTCCACAGACACGCTGCTCACGCGGGCGAGGTTCCCGCAGTTCCTCTGATGAGCGTCCAGCTGTGAGCTAGGTCATTGTCGTTTATTTCTTTTTTTCTGCGTATGGTGATCGCACACATGCATTGCTGCGTCTCTTTCATCATCCAGGAGATTGCTTACACAATTCTGACCTCGCGATGTCGGATGTGTGTGTGTGTGTGTGTGTGTATGTGTGTGAAGAGAAGGCGTTGGCTCGGAAACCACACCATGCCGGAAAAATAATAATAAACAAATAAAAGAGACATAGAAGCAGAGAGACAGAGAGAGAGAGAGAGACAGACAGAGAGAGAGAGAGAGAGAGAGAGAGAGAGAGAGAGAGAGAGAGAGAGAGAGAGAGAGAGAGAGAGAGGAGCGTGGAGGCGACGTAACCTAGCTGGCTCGCCCTGTTCAGCGAGCTTAAATGCAGAACGGGGTTGAAAAACAGGCTCGTAGCATCCTTTCATTCCGTTTACCTGCTCGTTTGCTCGCTTTCGCGTATACATGACAAAAATGCGTGCGCACCAAGCCTGCCTTTGGAATACCTGGCCCAGAAAGGAGACAAGTGCAATTGCAGCCGCTTTGGTGTGGTTTGCTGCTATGGTTTCATATTGAGTTTGCGTAAATGCCTCGGAATAAACAGCGCTGACGCAGTAAATAGCTAGTTAACGGGAGCCAATGAGCTTTGTGGTTAGTTGGTTATATCGTGTTGACCTCCCGAAGCGACTCGGCCTGTGGGAGGCGCCGTAGTGGAGGTCTCTGGATAATTTCGACCACATGGGGATTCTTAGGTGAGCTTTTTGTCCAAAAAAGAATCCAAGCATTCTTGACCAGTACAAGAACTGTACATGCGTCAGTAAAACGTCACGATTGCACCTCAATGCGCTTTTTTTTGCGCATGTAGGTGCATAATCTAGCTTTAAAATTGTGAAATCTTCAAAAAACATGCTATGCTTTATGCACAGTTCTTTCAGAATGCAATCTATTTTTGTCTTTCTCTTTACACGCGTGAAAGAAAGGGTTTGGAAAAGGGTCCGGTTCACAAAGACATGGTTCTTATAAGTGAATAATCATAACACTGATGACATTTAACTGTCTCAATTGAATTAGTTGTCATTCATCGTTCTAGAAGTATGTCCGTCATTCTCCCTGCTGCCTTCTTCCCCTTTACGTCTTGAGGATATCTTCATCGAGACGTATAATAGACGGAAAGGCGTGAGACGGACAGCGCCTTGGGCATGGACCGAGTGCTTTGCCTGTTTCTGTCCGATTGTGACACAGCGCGCTTTCAGACTCTTAAATAGGTCGCCAATTGGGTGAGGTGGCATAAGATGAGTAGACGAACAAGGTCGACGTATTGTATTCAGTCAGGACGCGCGCCTTTGAAGCGCGCGTCAGATTTTCAATTCGGACTCCATGCAGTGCATGCGGGAAGGGTGAAAGGAAAACGGAGTTAACTCCGTAAGCGAATGAGGAGATGAATTGACCGACCCGTTTACCAGCCGCCTGACTTGAGACTTTGACACAAAAGGACAAGGAGACTCCTACTAGGAGCATACGTACAAAGGGCTCTTATACATCAGACCTTGGCACAAACAGGCGAGGGATTATCACTTAAAGCAACGACAAACTTGCTGAGGCGGCGCAGGTCGTTTTCGTGTGACGTAATAAAAACCAGCCAGATGCACTTTTAAAGAAGTTCGGCGGCGCATATACTCGCAACGCCTATACTTGCACAGTATGCGGCCATCCTCCAAGCACCATACTGTATAGTTAATGGCATCTTGAGAGAAGCCAAGCCGTTGTCCCATTGTCTTCAAGTTTTATTTCACCCCTTTCTCTCCACTAGCGAACTCATGAGAAATTTTCGGTGCGCCACAAGTTAAACAACGCGTAGCACACAACACTACCACATTGGCGTGACCCATCATTCGGGCAACCAAATTGTTGCCTTTTAAATAATTAAAGTTGGTTATAGTAGAGCACGCGCAATCCCCCCACAATGACAGCGTATACAAAAAAAAAATCGCAGCATATCCGCGAAGTGAATGATGACGAGTCGGCGAAGCTCCGGGGGATCATTAACCTTCGTACATTGACCGCACGATCATGCAAGAACGCGACAACACGTGTCTATAGCATATACAAAGTTTATTAATCACACTGCACATTTGATGTTGAGATGATCGTATGGAAATTCATATGAATATCCATATGGGCATTCATATTGATATCCACATGGGCATTCATATGGACATTCATATGGACATTTATATGGCTATCCATAGCCACATGGATGTCCACATGAATATAAAAGTCCATATTAATATTTATAGCGTGTCACGGCGACGGACAGAGGACATGGCTCGACCCTAAGGAGCTTCGCCCCTAAAGCACGTGATCCGTAAGCATTCAGTTTTCTATCTGCAAATTGGCGACAGTAAACGATGCACATCAAGTCTTCAAAATAACTGGACACATATAGATTTAATAGTTACAGTCAGCCACTAATGTTTACGGGCCATGCGCGTCCCTCAATAAATTCAGAACTTCTGTTTAGAAAAAAGAAAACGTTAGAAAGATTCAGAGCACATGTGTTTTAGTATGGGAGAGCATTAAGCTGTTCCAGCCCTTGAATCCATGGCAAAGTGTGTCCATGTGTTCAGAACAATTGTTCGACGATTAAGTGTACGATATAAATATGGGTCCACTGTTGAAGAGAACACCTGCTTGAGTAGCATGTTTATATTTCGCTCATTTACGGAATTACAGCGGCTTATATATGCATAAGGCTACTGATGGTTAATGTTCCGACTCCTCTGACAGACTATTGACTTGCATGAAGATTGTTTCTTAATTCACTTGCTCTCAGAGGGCCAGGAATATTGACGGTGTGCATTCGAGTGTTCCCTTTAACAGTGGACCATACTGTACTCTACTGCGGGACAGCAGTGCTGTCCAAGTTTGAAGTACGCATACACGTACGTTTAGAAAAGTTGTTAACGACTTAGAGTATGAGGCACTCTACTATGGGGGAGCATAAAGCCGTCCCGTACGAAACTCTCACAGAGTAGGTCGACCAGAGTAGCGCGACTACAGAGGGATGATACTGCCTGTTTAGTTAGATGCCCTGTAGTAACTGCTAAATCTATTGTAAATTGAAACGTTTAATCGGAGCACACGCTCACTGCTCGCAGGGGCACAGCTATGCCTCAAAGACTGCATTCCACGCTTCTTTGTAAGCAAGGCTACGCGTATTTCCCAGTCACGCTCATCGCGTTTAGTTGCGCGAGCTAAATTCACTCCGACTTTCAACTGGCCCAAGATACACGAGTCAGCAATTTGGTCTTTTGTATACAGACGATGTCAAACGAAGGAGTTAAGGAAGTGCAAAACGACGAGGGTCTGTCGGAGATATATATTGAAGGTCGCCGCGATTGCCTCAGGCTCGCACCTACAGTAGGAGTGAGCGCGCCTCCCGCCCTTCGAGCGATTCCATTGTTTTCTCGGACCTCGCGCTTTTTTATAGCGCGCGCGAGCCCCTGCAGGAGAGTAGGGGCACTTCGCGGAAGTTCCTAACGGCTAAATAGCCCACGGCCGCTTGGGGCGCGCAGCTGATAAAACGGACGCGAAAGTGCGTAATAAACACGCGGGGAGTCTCTGTGTTGTGGTAAATGAAGCAGTCTGTGAAGATGGTATAGTGCGAAGGATGCTTTGGGACAATGCTGGGAGAGAAGCCAGCTGTGGGCCCCTCCTCTTCTTCATCACTCCCAGGTCTCACTTCGCTCTTGCAAGTGAGCATCTCACGGGATGTATGTGCGCTCGTTGTATACCTTAGAACACGTGGTGAGGGTTTACTGTAGATGTAGATAAATTGTTGGAGAGAGAAAGATACAGAGAGAAAGAGAGATAGAGAGAAAGAGAAAGAGATGAAAAGAAGGTTGTTGAAAGCTGCTTGCCCTTTTCTCGTCCCACCATACCTCTCTTCGCGTTTGTTTTTCTGTAGGCGGCCAATTAGGCGCGATTAGCGCGTCTTGCGGCGACAAGCCGATTCACGTGCGTTGGGAACGCCGCAGGGAGCAGACAAGAGTTTCGCGGGCGACAACTGCTTTCTTTTTTCTTCACCGTCCGCGAACGCGACAGCTTCCGGGGGCAACGAGGCAAATCGAGCGCCACTTGGAACACGTGCGCCCGTAAGAGCGTCGTTATATTGTCATCTTGGTGCGAGAGTTGCTCGGATTAAGGTGGAGGGAGCGAGTCAAGGCAAAGAGGCCATCCACGATGCATCCCGCGTACACGGTTGCCCTGTATTCAGTGTGTCCGGGGTCATTCTTGATTTGTGATGTGCCAGGCGTGGCAAGCGCAGCGTGACCTTCGCGCGGACAACGAAAATGGCGTAAACGAATGTGACTGAGAGGACAAAGGACGGAATGTAATGTCGGTTGCCCCTGAACCAGGGTAATCAGGAGAAAGAAGCCCGCGTCTCTGTAAACTGTTCGGGGAGACGTCATGCGCATAAATTTTGTGGTGGCACGAAGAAGGCTGCAGTTTTGCGAAGAGTGCAAGGTAACCACGTTAGTGTCACTGCATTCTTGGTGCGTGGGTTCTTCTCCTGTTGAAGAGTGAATGAGACGTTTCTCGCGTCATCCCGGTTTCTTATTTGCTTCGCAAAACGCACGCACGCACGCACGCACGCACGCACGCACACACACACACACACACACACACACACACACACACACACACACGCACGCACGCACACATACACGCACACACACACACACACACACACACACACACACACACACACACACACACACACACACACACGTGCACGCATATGTATACTCACTCACTCCCTACAATCGATTAACGAAGCTCCTTATAAATGGGACGCAAACGACTATATGCGCCTGATATTGCTCTTATGATGCGTGAAGGCGTAGAGTCGGTAGCGGCGTTACGGCGCGGAGCTTCGATGGTGGCGACGGCGAAGAGCGGGCTTCTGGCGCTTCGCCCCTAACGAAAATCACAGCATATCCACGAGGTGAATGATGACGAGTGGGTCGAAGCGGACGAACGGACGGATACACGGACGGACTGACGTACGCTTCACCCCACTCATCACCATTCACTCCGTAGATATGCTGCGACGCCGTATTTATTGACATACAATGCGATGCAACTGGCTACTACGACGACTACGACACGGGACGTACGACCCACGGCATAAGGAGCTTCGCCCCTAAAACAAGAGAGCTCAATTAAGAACATTACAGTTGGGCGCGGATGAAGGACAGATCGGTGGAAAGATTGATAGGCGGCAGTTGAAGGGCTGGCGCAGGATTTCTCGATCGGAGTGCGCTATGGCCTGGCACGCGAAGAAAATGCAGGTTACGACGACGGAACGCTGCTTGCTCGGCTAACACCACCGACACCATGACTGCGCCGGCTGCACGGTAGGCTTCAGGTGTAACGGCATGTGGGCTGGTGATTGTACGTAACCCGACTGCTACAGGTACCGCAATCCGCAAGGCTTGGGCTGGGGTTCACGAAACTTCACTTTGGTATACACTCCCGCACGGGAGCGCGACCGTCGGAAGCTCGGGCTGGTTGAAGTCTCAATGGGCTCGGGTCCACGTGCCCATTCTCCGTCTTCCAAGCCTACTTCGCTAGATGGCCTTCGCATCACCTCGTTTCATCCCAACCGACACAATATTGCACTGAGCTGTGGCATCGCATGAAAACGAAATGGTCCCAACAGTACTGAAAGTTGGGCGAGTTGGTACTCATTCATGACTTCTTTGCGCAAACACGTACACGGACACAAGAAAAAGAGGCAAACAACACGGGCGCAAACTCACAACTGGTTTATTTTGAACAACGAACTGTACTTATATCTTAACGTAGCCCACACGCCCCCCATCAGTGGATCCAGGAACAAACGAGATAACCCAAAGCAAGCTTATTCAGCGCTACGTCATGATAAGAACCACGAAAAAACGGCAAAAAATTGAAGAGTTCACGCATCTGCAGACGGATTGTAGCACGTGCCTTTCAAAAAGCGAAATTCTTTATCGGACAAGGTGACGGAAGCTTGGCTAACACATTTTTCTCCCAAGTTTCTAATATGGAAAGCTTCAATCAACTCCCTGTTAATTTTTCTCTTGTGAGTTGACAAAATCTTTGTGTCTGTAAATATTGGTACGCACCCACAAGACTTGCAGTGATCCACCAGATGTGTTCTTCCTGAACTACGTAATGCCGAGTCATGCTCCCTCAACCGTGTGTTTATACACCTTCCAGATTGCCCGACATAACATCTGCCACAGCTGAACGGAACCTGGTATACCACTGCTGTTCTGCAAGACCGGTAATGTTGGCTGTGTTTCATCTGGCACTTGTTCTTACTCTGCGTAGTGCCGGACTCCACCATGTTCCGAAGTCGTGGACACAACTTAGACAGCTTGTTGGGTGCTGAAAAAACCGAGGTTACTCCGTATCTCGCTGCTACGTTTTTTAAGCCATGGGACAACCTATGAACATATGGGAGAACTGCAAGTTTTCTTTTTTCACTTTGTACTCTTCTGGGACTTCTTTCCGTACCTTTTATCACTGGGATGAGTTTTTTGCAAATGGTGTTCAGCAAATGGCTGGGATACCCAGCTGCCCTGAGCCTGCTTAGCTGGTCCTGAAAGCTGGCAGCAATCTCGTGCACACATGACCGAAGCAACGAAGATCTAAAGCATGAGGATACTATCGCATTTTTTATTACTTTTGAGTGACTAGATGCAAAATTTAACAGTGGTTTTTTGGCTCGTGGACTATACCGCCAACACACGTGATCTGCCTTGAAGAGCAACTTGATGTCCAGAAACTGTAGAGACTTGTCTTGTACAAACTCTAATGTGAACTTCAGCCCACAGGAATTCTCTCTAAACACCTTGAGAACATTGATGACGTTCTGGTTATAGTTATCTTTAGGTACGAGTACAAGATAGTCGTCCACATACCGGAAAATGTGTTCCGCAATCCCTGCTAGACTATCTGACACTTTTCTATCAACGCGACTGAGGAAAATGTCACTTAGGATGGGTGCTACAGCCGACCCGATACATACACCAGCCTTCTGCACATATAGGTCCTTGCCAACGCCAACAACAGTGGACTGTAAATACATCATGAGCAGTTCCAGAAATGCCTCCACTGTTAACCCGCACCTTGACCGGAACTCCAACTCGTCGTTGTGTTGCGTGATGCAAACTTTTACGCTCTCCACTAGTTCACTGTGTGGAAGCGAATAGTAGAGGTCTTCTACATCGATACTCGCTGCGCTCAGGCATGACGGGTTATCTTTGCGAAGGAAGTCAACCAGGGCTTGCGAGTTGCAGGTTGCAGAAGACCTCTACTATTCGCTTCCACACAGTGAACTAGTGGAGAGCGTAAAAGTTTGCATCACGCAACACAACGACGAGTTGGAGTTCCGGTCAAGGTGCGGGTTAACAGTGGAGGCATTTCTGGAACTGCTCATGATGTATTTACAGTCCACTGTTGTTGGCGTTGGCAAGGACCTATATGTGCAGAAGGCTGGTGTATGTATCGGGTCGGCTGTAGCACCCATCCTAAGTGACATTTTCCTCAGTCGCGTTGATAGAAAAGTGTCAGATAGTCTAGCAGGGATTGCGGAACACATTTTCCGGTATGTGGACGACTATCTTGTACTCGTACCTAAAGATAACTATAACCAGAACGTCATCAATGTTCTCAAGGTGTTTAGAGAGAATTCCTGTGCGCTGAAGTTCACATTAGAGTTTGTACAAGACAAGTCTCTACAGTTTCTGGACATCAAGTTGCTCTTCAAGGCAGATCACGTGTGTTGGCGGTATAGTCCACGAGCCAAAAAACCACTGTTAAATTTTGCATCTAGTCACTCAAAAGTAATAAAAAATGCGATAGTATCCTCATGCTTTAGATCTTCGTTGCTTCGGTCATGTGTGCACGAGATTGCTGCCAGCTTTCAGGACCAGCTAAGCAGGCTCAGGGCAGCTGGGTATCCCAGCCATTTGCTGAACACCATTTGCAAAAAACTCATCCCAGTGATAAAAGGTACGGAAAGAAGTCCCAGAAGAGTACAAAGTGAAAAAAGAAAACTTGCAGTTCTCCCATATGTTCATAGGTTGTCCCATGGCTTAAAAAACGTAGCAGCGAGATACGGAGTAACCTCGGTTTTTTCAGCACCCAACAAGCTGTCTAAGTTGTGTCCACGACTTCGGAACATGGTGGAGTCCGGCACTACGCAGAATAAGAACAAGTGCCAGATGAAACACAGCCAACATTACCGGTCTTGCAGAACAGCAGTGGTATACCAGGTTCCGTTCAGCTGTGGCAGATGTTATGTCGGGCAATCTGGAAGGTGTATAAACACACGGTTGAGGGAGCATGACTCGGCATTACGTAGTTCAGGAAGAACACATCTGGTGGATCACTGCAAGTCTTGTGGGTGCGTACCAATATTTACAGACACAAAGATTTTGTCAACTCACAAGAGAAAAATTAACAGGGAGTTGATTGAAGCTTTCCATATTAGAAACTTGGGAGAAAAATGTGTTAGCCAAGCTTCCGTCACCTTGTCCGATAAAGAATTTCGCTTTTTGAAAGGCACGTGCTACAATCCGTCTGCAGATGCGTGAACTCTTCAATTTTTTGCCGTTTTTTCGTGGTTCTTATCATGACGTAGCGCTGAATAAGCTTGCTTTGGGTTATCTCGTTTGTTCCTGGATCCACTGATGGGGGGCGTGTGGGCTACGTTAAGATATAAGTACAGTTCGTTGTTCAAAATAAACCAGTTGTGAGTTTGCGCCCGTGTTGTTTGCCTCTTTTTCTTGTGTCCGTGTACGTGTTTGCGCAAAGAAGTCATGAAATGGTCCCGCCCATCATTCTGATTCTTCATTTTCTCGCATCGATTGACAATGCGGAACGATGTAAATTTAAGACGAAATATGGAAAGCATCCGCGTAAATTTGACTGTGTGCTTAAAAAAATGGGCAGGTCCCACGTACCGTGTGAATCGGTGATATGCGAGACACGAATAAGGAAGGTTGATGTGTCACTTTGAAATCAGCACAACGTTACGAAGTGGAGGTAAATTATGCCGCGCACGACTTCCGTGTCATGATTATCATGTTGAGATGTGAGGTTTACCTTCGTCATCTATCACGTCATGAGATGCCAAATTCAGTATATGTGAAGCTAGCGAAAAGGCCGTGAGCACGGTATGAACGTGGTATGTTGTCATGTTCTTGCATGACACGCGTGTCATGACTATCATGTTTGCACCAGTCATATACCTTCGTCATCCATTGATGTCACGCAACACCAAATTTGGTATACGTGCAGCTAGCGAAACAGCCGCGAGTGCATCATGAAGGGCCCAATATATTCCAACGTGACGTTGACGCGCGCGCACGCTGGGCACAGCGACGCCATACGTTAGCGAAACGCGAGAGCTCTACAGTCTCACGCCCGGCGCGACCGGCGCGACCGGCATCTATCGGCGCGGCCCGATGGCAACCGGTGCGAGATGCGACATGCTGCATTTTGCGCTGATGCGTTACCCATACAGCACTGCGTGTGCCTCTTTTCGTGATGAAAAGACGCTATACGCGCTGAAACGTGCATGCGTCAAAGCAACACAGCGCGGCGCGCGCCTGCGAGTATATGGCAGGACATTCGCCTCGCGTGGCCACGCTGGAGTGACGCGACAAAACGGACGCCGGCGCGCATGCACGCCGGGTCTCGTCGAAGTGTATTGGCGCCTTGACTGTGGCATGTAGTCATGTTGTCACATGACAAGCATCTGATGATTATCATGTTTGAACCGGTCACATACCTTCGTCATTCATCGATGTCACGTAATACCAAATTTGGTATAAGTGAAGCTAGCGAAACGGCCGCCAGTGCATCATGAGCGTGGCATGTAGTCACGTTATACATGACACGCATCTCATGATTATCATGTTTGCACCAGTAACATACCTTCGTCACCCATTCACGTACCGTAATACCAAATTTTGTATATGTGACACTAGCGAAATGGCCGCGAGCGCATCATGAGCGTCGTATGTAGTCATGTTGTTACACGACACGCATGTCATGATTTTCATCTTAGGGTCTGTCGCTTGTGTTTGCCATGCAATCATGTCATACCATACCAGTTTTGCAGCATGTGATGTGAACTAAACCACCGCAACAGCCGCAAGACCATGAAATGTAAATCATGACATTAATGACATACATGTCATCATTTTGATATGATGACTATAGCCAACTAGTCAATTGTGCTTGTCATACAGTCATGTTATACCATACCTAGTTTGGTATCAACACCATTATCCAAACGGCCAGGAGAGCTAAAAGTCGTAGGTGGCCAGATAGATAGATAGATAGATAGATAGATAGATAGATAGATAGATAGATAGATAGATAGATAGATAGATAGATGAATACATAATTGGATACATAGATGGATAGATAGATAGATAGATAGATATAGATAGATAGATAGATAGGTAGATAGATAGATAGATAGATAGATAGATAGATAGATAGATAGATAGATAGATAGATAGATAGATAGATAGATAGATTGATGGATGGATGGTGGATAGATAGATTGATGGATGGATGGTGGATAGATAGATAGATAGATAGATAGATAGATAGATAGATAGATAGATAGATAGATAGATAGATAGATAGATAGATAGATAGATAGATAGATAGATGAATACATAATTGGATACATAGATGGATACATAGATAGATAGATAGATAGATAGATAGATAGATAGATAGATAGATAGATAGATAGATAGATAGATGGATAGATAGATTGATGGATGGATGGTGGATAGATAGATAGATAGATATATAGATAGATAGATAGATAGATAGATATATAGATAGATAGATAGATAGATAGATAGATAGATAGATAGATAGATAGATAGATAGATAGATAGATAGATAGATAGATAGATAGATACGCTCAAAGTCACCAAAGTTCGCTATGAAATGCTTCACATTTAAAAGTATTTAATCATTTAGCCAAATTGGCATGGGAGAGTGGAAACCTGCCCCAGTGAAAGGTGACCCACGTAACGATGAGACTCCTTACAAAATGTTGTTATAGATTTAGCGTACGAGGTACTCTGGCTTTGGGGGAGCATAAAGCCGTCCCGTGGGCCTAAGGTATCTAGAGATATTTTCCTAGAGTTGGCAGTGTACACATCTCAGTGAAGAACACCACAACATGAATAACACAGACGAACGATGGGAGGCACTGCTGTCCAGCTCGGCCGTTGCTGATCAGCGCTGGCTGGCCCAACGGGTAGAGATAATGACTAGGGCCATCGGAGCCCTGGAATAGGGGCCCGACCATTTGGAATGCTCCGCGTTATGCGCAAATAAAGTAATTCTCTCCCTCTCTTTCTCTCTCTGGCAGCACTCTATAGAGTAACATGTTTACGAAGTGCGTTTAGAAGATGTGGTTGATGATTAGAGTACTCGGTGCGGTATGGTAGAGCTGAGAGCAGTCCCTTGGAAATGGCTACTATGGGAGAACTCACAGACGTCCCTCGGACATGGAGAAGTGTGTTTAGAGAAAAGTTTAACGATTTCGAGTACTTCGTACTCAAGAAGTGTGTTTAGACAAATTGGTTAATGCTTCAGAGCACTTCGTGCTCTACTATGGGAGAGCTTGAAGCCGTCCCGTGTGCATCACAATAACCTGGATTAAAATAAGAGGGTAACGATTCAGAGTACAGGGTACTCTACTATGGGAGAGCTTAAAGCCGTCCCGGGGCTATGCCAGAAATTGTGAGGTATGAGCACCCGATGAAATGACCTGCGGAACGATCAAAACCAAACAAGGTTGATCTGTGAGCGCCGTTTTTGTGGGTTATGTCGCAGCCTCAGTTTGTGCAGCCGTATCTGTAGTCCAACCTTGTTAGCGAATCTCGTTGAATGCTACGCGGATATAACGCTCCGAAAGTAAGGAGAGAAAACAAAAATCTACGTCACTTCAAGCTTCCATAATGACTTTTAGTGCAAAGTACACTTCACACAAGACGAAGACGACACGCAACGCACTCAACTGACATCTTTACTACATTGTGCACATGTTATCCTGGTTTGAAGAAAGTAACCCGAATGATCAGTGAGTTGTCTTGTATCATTTATCCTGTCGTCTTGCTTTCGCTAAGGAAGTTATCAAAGTTGCCTTGCAACAATTCTTGAAGAAGCCACGGAATGCATTCAGCTTATTGCCTCATAAATTCGCCGCCGCAAAAATATTTAGAAACAGTCCAGTACGAGCGGATTTACAGAAAAAAAAAAGTCGCATGCTGCAACTGCATTCTCTCTCCCCTCGTCCCGAAAAATGGGCTGGAAGCTAAGCCTCTGGAATGACATGGGGGTAGAAATTACGTCACGCACGCCTCCTGACCTTGAGCACTTCTGCACTTTTTTCTTCGAATGCGCGGCTTTTTAGTGCGATCGGCCACGCGCGCACACGTGTACAAGTCGTGACCTCCTGCGGCGGCCCCAGTAATGTCCAAGCGTCATGCTCAAATCGGCCAATGGCTGATACTTGGCCTTTGACGCACTGATTTTTGAATCTGTAGCGTCGATAGAAGGGAAAAAAATTTAGCTGGCTTTAAAATTTTATTCAAAATTTCAGGTCGCGGCTGTGCGCTAATATTTGGCTCGCTTGTTCTCGGTAGCTTCGGCGTACGAACGGCAGCGTTTTAAGACCAAGCTCAGATAGTGTTGCGGAATCACTTCAAGGCGAAAGCCCTAGCCTCATCAAACGCGAAAATCTACCGGCGTCTCACGTCGGCGTCGACTGAAGTGATTCCAAAGATAATAAGCAAGCACTGACGTCACCATATGACGCCTTTACGACGTCATGTATTGCCATGATTTGTGAAGTTATCACGAAGCCTTAGTGACTGCTAAGCACGTGGGCGATGGTCTAAATTCCCGATATGGTGGAAGGAAAAACGGAGTTAGGAGGGTGCATAACGAAATGCGATAGGACGAAAGAAAGAAATGATGTGGCTGATCCACCTATAGAGGAATCGGCATAACACGAAAGTGAAACGTGTCTTCACAGATGCAGTTTAGCGTTCATTGAGCATCGTTTCGGCAACGGCAACAAATTGCAAGGTGACGTTAAGAACGACAAGCAGCTCGAAATTTACAGCGCACAGCTGCAGCAGAAAGCACGCAGTTAGCATACACAGGAGGAGCGCACGCTAACTGTTACAGCTCGACACTTGAAGCGCGCTGTTAAAACAGCAGACTCACGAAACGAGCGCACAAGTATACGCATCACAAGCGCGAAACTGTCACAATTCTTCCTGCGTCGCGCGTCAGCAGCGCGCTCCTTTCGCAAACGCGGCCGCGGCAGCGAGAGAAGTGACCTTTCTCCTCTTCCGGGTCGGATAAGCGCACGCGCAGGAGTGGCCACGCTCCGTGGACGCGGCGCTTCGTGGAGGCGACCACGTTTAGAGCGAGCCCAACGCGAGCCCGCCGCGCCATCTCGCTACGGATAACGAAAACGCGCTTAAGTTTCGAAGCTCTGAGGATCACCAAAAGGTGTATGGCGTATATAAATAGCCTGCCGTTAACATGCCGGACAACGTATGGTTCGTGGCGTGGTGGTTAGCGCCGCGCGCTGCGAATCGATTTTGCTGGTTTGTTTCCGCACGACAAAAGTTTGTGTCCTCGTTTTCTTCCTTGCAATTTGTCAGTATATATTTTATAACGTCATATCCATGACGGAAATACGTCAGCGGAGCCGTGGAGGACCTCGGCATAGAACATATTCGTGTTAAACGATTATTGAGTTAGGCACGCACAAGCCAATTTTAGCTAGCCACCCCCCCCCCCTTTTTTTTTCTTTTGGGTAAGGGAGGGCTTTTGAATTTTATGATTACTTATCATTCGGTTATTGCACTATGTATATAAGTTTCAGGGCCTTAACATCTTCGAGCAGCGGCTACAGCAGCCTCATCAGTAAACACATGTTGCCCAGAGGTATACAGCCGCGGATACTTGCTAATTGGCTCGAAAGCCTTTCGACGGGGTCCTTACGCTCAGCGCCTAAATAATGGTATGCACGAATTAGATAAGCCTGGGAACCTGCGTGGGAAGAGTAAAGTCCGGACAGCTTGGAGTGCTATGCGCGCAGCTTGCACGTCTTTGAATGAAAGTATTAAGCGAACGAAAAGCAGTGTCGCGAGCTCATTATACACTGTGACCAAAACGGTCACAGGTCAACGAAAACTACAGAGCGTGTTCAATTAAGGAAAAAAAAAAAACGAGAAACAGGTAGGAATGTGGAAAGCTATGTGAATAACTCAGCAAGATGCCGCGAGAGGGTTAAGTGAAAACAAAAGCGTTTCACCGTGTGAAGCTCTACACACGACCTCGCAGAGCTTTCTTCTTCTGCACAGAGGAAAGAAAGAGTTGAAAAGAGTGAGGAGAAAGCCGCTGTTCGCGAAAGCGCATTGTTCCCGTCCTGCGACGAGACAAACGTGTAATTGCGCGTCGACATCTTTCACGGCTCACCGCTCGCTGTGTGTGTGCCGTACACACACAAACACGACGCATTTGTTCTCGGCCGGGCGACGCGCTGCGAATCGGGAAAAAAAAAAAATACTCGCACGGCCCTCGAGAAAGGGAACGTGCACGTGGAGGAGACCCTGAAGGCGGCCACAGCGGGAGAAGATACAAAAGCTTCGGCTCTTGTCCTAGGCTCTGATCAAAGTTACACTGTAGCCCCGCCGCGGTGGTCTAGTGGCTAAGGTACTCGGCTGCAGACCCGCAGGTCACGGGATCGAATCCCGGCTGCGGTGGCTGCATTTCCGATGGAGGCGGAAATGTTGTAGGCCCGTGTGCTCAGATTTGGGTGCACGTTAAAGAACCCCAGGTGGTCTTAATTTCCGGAGCCCTCCACTACGGCGTCTCTCATAATCATATGTAGGAGACCCTGAAGGCGGCCACAGCGAGAGAAGATACAAAAGCTTCGGCTCTTGCCCGAGGCTCTGCTCAAAGTTACACTGTAGAGTCTTACTAGTGTAATGCTTCCTGGTTAGCAGCGCTAGTCTTCCAGGAAATCCGGTGCTCACATCAAGTATATATATCGAGAAGGTCTACGCGAACTGCGCCATTTCACGTTGCTTTAGTACGGCCATTTATTCAGACAAAGCAATCAGGAGTGCAGCCTTTTTTGGGTGTGTGGAAAAGGTCAGCCACCTTTATACATGTTCGAGAATGTTTTCGTAGTTTGCTTGCATATATGCGCATGCACTGGTGAAATAGTAAAAAAAAAAAGAAAATCGGGTGAGGTGGCATTTACATCCTCGCCCCCCCCCCGGATATACCCCAGCTACGCCAGTGAAATTAATAGCTAAAAAATTCACGGCGAAATGACGGCCATGACGCCTGTTTTCTTCCCCGTCGATGTAATGACACCTTATTCTTATATGTGTTACTGCATGTAAAAGGAGTCTCTTTAAATGCCATAATAAAACTACACACATCTCTTACATTCGATTGCTGGCCGCGCTGCGGTAGTCCTAAGGTATTCGGCTGATGAACTGCAAATCGCGGAATCGAATCCCGGCTATGGTGACTGCATTTTCAATGGAGGCGATAATGCTGTAGGCCGGTGAGCTTAGATTTGGGTGCACGCTAAAGAACCCCAGGTGGTCGAAATTTCCGGAGCCATCCACTACGGCGTCTCTCATATTCGTATGGTGGCTCTGGGACGTTAAACCCCATATATCCATCATCAATACATTCGGTTGCGTGCAGTCCAGTCTTACAAGTGAAGATTAAATAGAAAAAAAAGAAGGAAGCAAGTCCCTTGGGCGTGCGTGGTATTCACTCCTATAGATCCCCCAGCGTCGCACACACATCAGTAAATTCATTATGATATCGGCTGATTTATACACTCAACGTAATGTTCTCGTTTGTTACTAGGATTTTGAGTTTTTTTTTTTTTGCCTGGAAGGTGTTCCGCAAGTGACACGCTCGTGTTTGATTATTTCTCCTGCACACTTAAAATTTTAACCTCAATTAAAAAAAAAAACACTTCATGGCCTATACACTAGTATGTAAACCGCATTCTGAATGCCAAGCGCTACACTGCAGTTGCTTGTGTCACCTCGTTTACGGGTTTGTACCACAAAGCACAGAGATACATATATACATATAGATATACAAGCTGGCCGGTCTGCGAGAGTCAACGACCACCTGTGTGGCCATTATAAACTCTGACTGTCACGCGATAAAACTGTGTGCATCATGCGTATGACGCTCGATCTTCTTGTTCGTATTCATCCTGTTGCTCTCCTTCACCTCCACAACTTGAATGAAAGGCAAACGACGTATAGTGGCACGCTGCGTAGCATTTAGCATTATGTCTCACGAATCTTAGACTCTTTGAGGATCAAATGTGCTTTAAAATTTAACTAAACGAATAATAATATATCGTCACACATGATTGGTGAAGGCTTACGTTTACACGTCACCCGTTCGTGACGTATACACGACGCATGCCCGTTAGGACGAAAATTTTCATTCGTTTTCACAATGGGAATGTTCTAGGCATCCCAGCCTATGTTTTCGCACGATGAGGAACTCGGCAAAGCCTTCGACGTTACTCTATATATAAGCACTGTGAAGTACAAAGCTGCAAAAAATAAAAAAAAGAATGTGGCGGAACCAATTACGTCGTGGTCGCCGCCGTCCAAAATGGAGGAAGCAACATCAGAGATTGCGTCTCGGCCGCCCTGCTTTCTCTTCCGCGATCGACTCCGCGATGTTCTTCCCAAATGGTCTCTCTCCGCGGACTGTGGAAGGCTTGAACGTACGAAGAAGCGTACTCCTAGCGAAAGTGCAGTCGCAGCATTGCGTGCCCGGCAGCGCGCACCGAGAGTGGAGGAGTGCAGCCCATGCGGTTAAGTGCTCCCATAGCACGAAGAAGTGACGCTGCAGAGATTGCGTGCGTGGCTTTCTCCACTCACTTCGACTAGTATGCTTTTGTTCTCGATGCTTTGCAGCGTTTTCATTTCTTTTTTCGGCCCTTTGCTCTTCACTATCTTCCATGCGCCTAATGTGCCCGAGATTTGGGTGCAAGTTAAAAAACCCCACGTGGTCGAAATTTCCGGAGCCCTCCACTACGGCGTCTCTCATAATCATATGCTGGCTTTGGGTCGTTGAACCCCACATATCAATCGATAAATCAATCAATCGATCAATCAATCAATCAATCAATATAATTTGCCCGATTGCGATAACTGCGCGTACTTCAAAAAGGACAGCATTATGCTCAGAGCTGTTTCGACAGGCTCCTAGCTGTTTCCTTTTCTATTTTTATTTTCTTCTTTTATTTGGTATGTTATGAATGTTGAAATAGCTGGAAACAGAAAAAAAGAAAGGAAGAAAGAAATAATTGATTTGAAAAGAAACGCCGTCTTCTTTTTATTGTTATTTAGAAAGTATGCCCTCGGGCATACGAATTTTTTATTCAAAAATGCACATGCAGGTTTGCTTCGTGTATAAAGTCCAGTAAAGAACGGTGGTGAAGGTCCACAAATCCTATCTTCTTCCTTGAGTTCAATGAAACAGATACAAAGTTATAGCTTCGTTAGCGCACTTAAGACGCTCTTCTTTTTTTCTCTCTCTTTACTTTTTTAAAGAAACGGCAGATTCTTTATGATCGATGTTACTCGGCTATTGAAATAGTTAAAACGCATATATGTTTAACCCCTATACAATCCCATTTGCTAAAAGACATAGCTAGCAGATCTCGACGTGTTACAGGAATATGGTGACGTGAACTTCACAGTGATTGACTGATTGATTGATATGTGGGGCTTAACGTCCGAAAATCACAATATGATAATGAGAGACGCCGTAGTGAAGGGCTCCGGGAATTTCGACCACCTGGGTTCTTCAAGGTACATCTAAATTTTAGCACACGGACCTATACAGCATTTTTGCCTCAATTGAAAATGCAGCCGCCGCAGCTGGGACACTTCACAGTGTCCTATATCATTGCACAGCAAGCATACCAGTAACCTGCCTCAGCATACTGCAGAATAAAACACGAATATATTAACACTACATCCATTTGTTTGACTACCAACGAGCATTTACACATTCATCATTAGAAGTATACATACTGCAAACGACCACACATTGAGTGATGACTCTTAATGTAAATTGCAAGGCACCCAAATTGCACTGTCCCGCGAGCTCTATTGGCCGCGAGGGCCTCCAATAGAGAGGCCAGGGCTGCAATTGTTTTGACATCAGAGATAGCATGCGTAGTTGTGGAATACGGCAGCTTTGCTTTCGCTACACCACTTGCATCGTCCCCCATGGCTGCACCAGTTCTTAGCCGCGATTTCACGATGCGAATTAGACACGCGAGTGCCACCGAGGGCACCGATTCGTAGTTTGTTTGCCCGTATTATCGGGTCTTACCGCTTCTTTAAGCACTGAGCTTCAAAACAAAGCGAAGCACGCACGTTGCCCTCAGCAAAAGCGCACGAGATGCGGTGTTCTAGCAAAGGCAACCAGGTATCCTATGACTGACGTCACCACGTAAGTGGCGCCAGGGTGTCCTCGAGGTCAGTATCATCTGTCTTCAATTTTAGATAAAGTTAATTACATACGTGAACACTCTGCAGATAACAAAAAAAGTAGTCACAAAACAAAAATTAACGGGCTATAATCATGTCTGTATTATGAGGCACGCCATATTGAGGGCCACCTCATCAATCTTGACCAACGGGAGTTCTTTCACCATACATATGAACCTGTTATCAGAGATGTTTATGCATTTCGCTCTCATCGAAATGACACCGCCGCGACTATAGGACTCGAATCCAGATCTTTGAGCTTAGCGGTGACACAGATTTATATCAAGTTATGGGTAAATAAACGCGCTGATGCGAGAAATTTCCGTCTGTGCTCTCTACACCATAGTGCATTCGCTAAAAGACGGAGGATGAACGGAGTGACGTGTTCCTGTTTCACACTACCGTGGAAGCAATAGATGTTGAACCCTATAGGAACGCGTAGGAGGAATTATTTGTAATTTTCAATGTTGACATGTGCGTAGAGTAATAATGAAAAAAAAGAAAGGACATTTTAAGATGTATATCTTAGTGTCGGTGGAAACCAAACACTCAACTTCACACCAGTAACATGGATAAGCACACGCACGAAAGCAGAAGACAGGCGCGGGCTCGGACGCTTGAGAGGCAACACGGCTCCCGACCTGGTGTATTCTACGTAGATATAGCAGGGTCTTCGCCCACGGGATTTTACACGGCCTGTGTAGTTCACCGGGAAAAGCATGTCAATGGGCTCTTGTTCCGAGCACAAAATCCAGAGCGTGCTGAGGAAGTCGCGATAGCGCTTGCTGCTGCGGACCCCAACTCGAAAGTTGTCATCACGGACTCCCGGAAAGCATGTGCTCATTACTTGGTAGGAGAGATATCCCCCCTAGCCAGCCACATTCTAAAACGGGCTCTCGCTGATCCAGCCCCGAAACGCATCGTATGGGCTCCTGGCCATCAGGGCTTACGAGGTAATGAGGCCGCTGACGCGGCCGCCCGAGCGCTTACCCACCGGGCTCCTCAGCTTGGCTCTTATGACTCGGAGGCCAATACACCGCTGCTGCGGTTCAAAGAAATTCTGACCTATTATCGTGACACTCACCGCCTTCACCCGGCTCCTGCAAAGGGGCTGAGTAAGGCGGAAGAGCGAACTCTAAGGCGCCTGCAGACAGGTACTCTACTCTGTCCTGCAATCCTAAAGCATTTCGATGCGAACACAGATGGGCGGTGCCCACACTGTGGGGAGACGTGTGATATCTTCCACATGGTATGGGCATGTCCGAAAAATCCCCACCTACCCCTTTCCCCTACCCCTTCCCGAGAGGCATGGGAGACTGCCCTCCTCAACTGCTCATCACTAGAGTCTCAACGGGCTCTGGTGAGACGGGCGCGAGTAGGGGCCTCGTCATGCGGTGTCCCGGACTAAGGACGCCGACCATGTAGCAGGGTCATGCTTTGGCCCCGTACCTCTCTCTTTTATAATAAATGTTTTTCATCATCATCAACTTCACAGTGCGCTATAAATTTAACAGATGTTTTAGCCGAATGCTTTCTTCCTGATGGAGACTATATATACGCGGCGTTTACAAACGAAAGTTTTCAAGACTCCCCCAAAGAAGTTCATCTTCGCGACTGCTAAGAGAAGTGAAATCCCGTTGAAATAAACGAGAAAAAAAAGTTAATACGAGAAGCGTTGTGGGGGCTACGGTGAACGACCCGGCGAAGTGACGCCTTCGCTCGAATTCCTCCCGAGTGCGCGAAAAGCGATGGGAATTTCGCGCTCAGCGGTGCGCAGGCGTGTAACAAGGCCATTTTCACGGCGCCTGGTACAACGCGCCAAGAAGAGGCACGCGCGTTGCGCCGTTGCAAATGAATGGCATGCGCGCGTGTGTGCACAGCTAATGTTCGGCCTCTTCAAGGTATTCACCCAATTTGAGCTCATTCCGCGAATTAAGGCCACTTTCGTTAGGGACCGTGTGCGCGTTATGCGCTGTGGATGTACGACCCCTAAGCGGTCATCGGACGTTGTCACTCGAGTTTTGGAGTCGTTTTATCCTAACGATGTCATCCTCCTGCACTTACAGATGTCATGAACCGCTAATCAAAAAGACGTGTTCCTATAAATGGCAGGGATCCACGAACCATGGCTTAAACGCAATCTATAGAGCTCAATGTGTGTGGTCGTCTAGGAAGGTAAACATTAGAAATTTGACTATAGTGTACACTCTAAAAAAATATTCAGTAAAAGGGTGTCTTTTTGTCCCACAACAATAATCGTCATTAGGCTTACGTGTGTCACACCTGTCCCGTTTATTAGGGAGGCGATCGCCGGGCTAATTCCAAGAGCCGAAGTATCGGCCCCCCGAACCGCACCACGAAAGCGTGGACAATTTAGAAGTGGTCCTTTTTGGCGCGCCAGCGGACGCCGGCTGTGGCCCAAAGAACAAGTCAGAGCCGAGAGTTGATAAACAAACAAATTATATTCTCAATAATGGCAGATCGAAAACAATACACAAAAATGCACACTCCACACTAGTTACATACAATATGTCACCAATCAAACCAATCAATCAACGTACTACACAATACAACCAGCCACACTCAAAACAACGGATACAGACAACGATACGCACTACAATGCAGTCGCATGCATTGAACAGCCAAGACACTTAAGGACTAAAGAGATAGAAAGCCTATTCAGTCCAAAGTCCTTGGAACAAAAGTCTGAATGATACTCTTCCGAGAATCACTCACTCAAAGTCCAGCGTTGTTGTCGTTCCGTAGCTCTCGAAGTTTCTCTTCCAGGAAACCTCGCGTCCTCAAATGGCCACTCTCCAAGCTTCAAACTTCTTCGCCGGAAACCCGTCGGCTTCACACACGCAGCTGTTGCCCGCGTCTTCGCTCGATAGCGGTAAACCCACGCTCTTGCCTGTAGCTCGAGCCGTCCCTACGGACCAAAACTTCGCCGACTACACGGCGGAATCTCTACGCACTCTGGCGCTCACTTCCGTCTCCTCCTGTTCTGTCACTACGGGCAGAACCTTCGCCGACTACACGGCGGAATTCCTACGCGCTTCGACGCTAACTTTCCGTCTTCTCCTGCTTTCTCGTCTCGGCCGCTCGATTAAATACATTCCGCGCCACCTTCCGGAAATTTCTCGTCATTTCGTCGGCGCGATACGCAACGAAGGCTGGGGAGAGGTGCGAGACGGTTCGACTGCCCTCTCCGGAGGATGATTCACTCGGTCTGACCCCGCCTCCTTCGTTCTAGAAAAATCGCGGCCTTGCTGGGCCGCCGATGTGGGGTGAGGAGGATCGTCTGCGAAGCCGTGCTTCTGCGGGGAGAGCGCGCGCCCGGGAGCCCTGGATGTTTGCTTTCTTTTTTTTTCTCTTTTTACCTCGCGGCGTTTCTGCCGCCCGTTGTCGCAAGGGTTTGGCGGCGCGCTCTTGTTTAGCGCTCGTTCTGTGACACTGCCCCCCACTTTAAGAATATTATCTCATAATATTCAAAACCACACAAACGAGCGCGAACAGTCACCACACATTCTCACAGACTGTAACACAATCCGTCGCTCATGACACTTCACATTCACAATATATCACTTAATACAATCGTACATTGTTGTTCAATTCCACAACACATGAAATTTAGCCACAGGTACATGCCTACAACACTTCATCACACATTTCAAGCAATACAAACGTACAAAGTTCTGTCTATACAACAATTATACAACACTATACATCACATCATCGCACAGAACACTGACTCGCTCGACATACACTTGAGACACAGGATAACGAGAACATTAACACAACATATGTCACTCAGCCCTGCCAAACACATTCTGATTCCACCTCAGCACTTATCCTGAATACTTCGAACAGCGCTTGCGCCCCTTTTTGCGGTGCTCGCTCGATCTCTTCTTGTGCTTCCACGTTCTTTTTCGGCGAGCCCTTTCCAACGACGATATCTGAGGCGTCGTCTCAGCCATCGTTGTCTCTTCCGACACCGTTAACGCGTCATTACATTCGACGGGTCCTGTCTGTTTATTTACCCGCTTGATCATGCCTCTACATTTTGCCCGGCTGGCCAACTCCGTCTCCTTTACACTGTCGGTCGGTTGAGGTCGTGCCGACGTAAGTCCGGTTGCTCGGCCCGTGAACTTATTCGACACGATCGTCTTCTCCTTCGCTGTCTCTTGCGCCGCGGCTTCGCCTCGGGCTCTAGTGAGATCCGTCACGGGATGTTCCTCCACTGTATCTCGCGGCCGCTGTGTTGGCGAGGGCTCTATATTCGGGTCTTCTCCCAAACATTCTGGATCACTTGGCCCTCGCGCCCCGTCGATGTTTCCGATGACAAGGTCATACAGGGGGGTCGTCATGCATAAAGCCGTAACCTTCCCGCTGAAGTACGGGGTTTCAACCTCAATTTCTGCTTCGGGAAGCATCCGAACTGTACGGTCAATTAAGCAAACCGGTTTCGTTTTGCCTGTTAACTCCCTTTCCCGTACCAAATCTCTCCGCACGATAACAGTGGAGCTACCGGTATCTCTTAACACCGTAATCTTTTTGTCCGCAACTTTTCCAAGCAGCGTTGGCATTCCTTTCGTAACACCGGTTGGCTGTTTTGACATGACAGCACCCACAATAGGAATTTTCTCCCCATTTTTCAATTCTACGAATCCGTCGGTGACGGCATTATTATTGGATTTCGGTGCCGCTTGCACACAGGATACCTGGTGAGTTTGACTCGCTCCGTTTCGACATGCATCTGCTTTGTGCCCAGTCTGACCACACTTAAAACATTTCACTACCGTAGGGCTCGTAAAGATCGTTCGACAGTTTTTCGCGCGATGACCCACTCGGTTACACAGAAAACATCGCTGAATGCTCTCTGGTGCACGCTTTTTTTCTTCGGGAACCAATTTCTTCGAATCATCGGGACACTCCTTCTTGACCTTGGCCAAATTAGTGCCGCCTTGCGCTTCCAAGAATTGATCAGCCAATTCAAGCATTCCTTCAAATGACTCAGCCTTCCTCTCTTTCAAATACAGCGACAGGCTTGGGTGGCAACTAGTAAGAAATTGTTCTCTAATTAGGAGCTCTCTAAGTTCATCGTACTCCTGCGCTGTCCCTGAAAGTTCAATCCATCTGTCGAAATAATGGCAAAGTCGGGCGGCATACTGCGTAGCCGTCTCACCATCAGCTGGCTTTCCTGTCCTAAATCTGTCCCGGAATCCTTCTACAGTAAATCTAAATCGCTTCAGCAAAGCAGCTTTCACCTTTGCATAGTTGGCTGCATCGGTCGGCGTCAGCCTACCGTACACACTGAGCGCTTCACCACTCAAGCAAGTACTCAAAGCAGTTATCCATTGCTGTTCCGGCCAATTCTGGCTCCTCGCAATCGTCTCAAATCTGTGGAGGTACGCGTCTAGGTCGTCCTTCCTTTCATCAAACGCTACGAGCAGCTTGCTTGGGTTCAAGCGGAAGCCGTGATCTTCCCGTTCGCTGCTTTCAACTCTAGCTTGGACGGGAGTTTCACTTCGCTGTTGCAAACGGAGCCGCTCGAGTTCCATCTCGTGCTGCCGCTGCCGCTCCCTTTCAGCCATCTCCGCTTCTCTTTCTTCTCTCGCCCTCTCGGCTGCCAACTTTTCTCTCTCCAGCTCCAACTTCAATTGCTGCTCTCTTTCTTCCTTCAGCTGTCGCTCTTTTGCCTCTCTTTCTTCTTTCAGCTGTCGCTCCTTTGCTTCTCTTTCTTCTTTCAGCTGTCGCTCCTTTGCTTCTCTTTCTTCTCTCGCCCTTTCAGCGGCCAGCCTTTCTCTCTCCAACTCAGCTGCCTTTTCTTCCTTGGCCCTCTCTGCCGCCAACCTCTCTCTCTCCAACTCAGCTTCTTTTTCCGCTTTGGCTCTTTCGACCGCCAGCTTTTCCCTTTCCAGCTCAGCTGCCTTTTCCTCTTTGACCCTCTCTTTTTCTTCTTTTTCCCTCTGGGTGACCCACTTCCGTAGTTCGGCGCCAGAAAGACCCATCTTCTCACCCAGAGCAACTAACTTTTCGAGATCCATGGTGTCTCGCAACTCTCAAATAAAACCTTTCCGCGTGCAAAAAGTATCTGCCTAAATCAGTCTATCGGAACACTCCCCTACACTCGTTAACGAGAACACTGAACAACACACAAAATCGTTCCGATAGCACTATCAACAACTCGAGGCTCTTTCTAACTACTTTGGACACACTGTGCACCAAAAGGTCCTGTCGCGGACGCCAGATTAATTGTCACACCTGTCCCGTTTATTAGGGAGGCGATCGCCGGGCTAATTCCAAGAGCCGAAGTATCGGCCCCCCGAACCGCACCACGAAAGCGTGGACAATTTAGAAGTGGTCCTTTTTGGCGCGCCAGCGGACGCCGGCTGTGGCCCAAAGAACAAGTCAGAGCCGAGAGTTGATAAACAAACAAATTATATTCTCAATGATGGCAGATCAAAAACAATACACAAAAATGCACACTCCACACTAGTTACATACAATATGTCACCAATCAAACCAATCAATCAACGTACTACACAATACAACCAGCCACACTCAAAACAACGGATACAGACAACGATACGCACTACAATGCAGTCGCATGCATTGAACAGCCAAGACACTTAAGGACTAAAGAGATAGAAAACCTATTCAGTCCAAAGTCCTTGGAACAAAAGTCTGAATGATACTCTTCCGAGAATCACTCACTCAAAGTCCAGCGTTGTTGTCGTTCCGTAGCTCTCGAAGTTTCTCTTCCAGGAAACCTCGCGTCCTCAAATGGCCACTCTCCAAGCTTCAAACTTCTTCGCCGGAAACCCGTCGGCTTCACACACGCAGCTGTTGCCCGCGTCTTCGCTCGATAGCGGTAAACCCACGCTCTTGCCTGTAGCTCGAGCCGTCCCTACGGACCAAAACTTCGCCGACTACACGGCGGAATCTCTACGCACTCTGGCGCTCACTTCCGTCTCCTCCTGTTCTGTCACTACGGGCAGAACCTTCGCCGACTACACGGCGGAATTCCTACGCGCTCCGGCGCTAACTTTCCGTCTTCTCCTGCTTTCTCGTCTCGGCCGCTCGATTAAATACATTCCGCGCCACCTTCCAGAAATTTCTCGTCATTTCGTCGGCGCGATACGCAACGAAGGCTGGGGAGAGGTGCGAGACGGTTCGACTGCCCTCTCCGGAGGATGATTCACTCGGTCTGACCCCGCCTCCTTCGTTCTAGAAAAATCGCGGCCTTGCTGGGCCGCCGATGTGGGGTGAGGAGGATCGTCTGCGAAGCCGTGCTTCTGCGGGGAGAGCGCGCGCCCGGGAGCCCTGGATGTTTGCTTTCTTTTTTTTTCTCTTTTTACCTCGCGGCGTTTCTGCCGCCCGTTGTCCCAAGGGTTTGGCGGCGCGCTCTTGTTTAGCGCTCGTTCTGTGACAACGTGCGCTTCCTTTCTTGAAAACTCGGCGCTGGCCACTTTCCTATCGAGAATGCAATGTAACCCTAATAATGGGCATGTCGATCGTGTCCGGATTGTACTGGGCGCGGGGCGATAGCGCAAGGATGGAACGCAATATAGATGACGATTATTGTTGTGGGGCAAAAAGACACCCTTTTCACTCGCTCTTTTTTTAGAGTGTAGGCTGTCCTTCCCTGGACATTTATGTTTGTGCGCTACTATACATATGCGTATAAGATTAAAAACTCGCCATATTATCTCCATAATTCAAGATATTTTTGGCTATTTCTAAAACAAGGCTTGGACGAGCCAGGCTTTTTCTGATGGCGAGCGAAACAGGTTCGCAACTTAGTTTGTCTTAAAGAATTAATAATGAATTGCTTATGAAAAATGCTTTATGAACACCGATAGTTCTGATCATCGTCGAATTCAACCAGAGTTGAAACTTTCCTTTATTAATATATTCGCGCTGCACATTTCCGGCTGAAGTCTCCAAATCTGTCGTTTTCGCGCTGCATATACAAATGCGGCAACAACTATTGATTTCAGGCCATTCTTGAGGTTGACCATATTTATACCAGATTTCTGTGTGCGTTAAGTGAAGTACAAATCAACGTATATACATGGAATAGTGATTATATATGATAGTTTCAAAGGAAACTTTTAACACATAGCCTTAAAACTGGCCAGTACAAGACATGCTTGACTCTACGTATGACAAATATTTTCGTCTTACATTTATTGGAGAGACGACGACGATAATGATAATGGCTTCGAATGTGATCTTCATTTCATTTACGCGATGATGTTAGTTCATAGCGTTGCTTCTGCGTCTGCGGCGGTCAACATGCAGTTAACCGGAGAATTCAGGCAGGAGCCACGAATCGCACACTTGGGTAAACGAGGCGCGCACGAAACAAACAAAGGAAGCGAGGCGAAGAACAGCGGCCATTCATAACGTGCGAGGAAGAGAAGGGCGATGTCTTTCAGTGCCAGCACTGTATACAGGCTTCCCCGAGCTGTCGCCGGTCGCGCCGCAACGTCTTCTCCCATTCCTTCCCCGGTTGAGTCCACTACTCCACCATACAAGAAGTCTCCTCCCCTCTTCTGGCCCACTTGGTCGCTGGACTGTGCGCGCCGTCACTCGAGCTGTGTCCGTTGGTCACCGCACCTCGCTTAGAAATGTGACAGCTCCAGTTGTCGGTGGCCCGCTCGTTTGCTGCGCTGCGGCTATAGAGTTTCGTCGTTCGTCCGTATAGTAAAGCAGAATCACAGAGCCACGCTCATTTGCGCGCGCGTGTTGTTCAAACAAGCAGGTGCTGCCGCCTATGTGGTCGGCTTGGACTATTGCGTGCAAGCGTGTTACGTGTATGCATATGCGTGCGTGCACTGCCCACGCAAGCCTTTCGGGCGCTAGGTTTCTTTGCATAATCTTGAAGTCGCGCGACGGCCAGTGTGACGGCGGCGCCTTCAGTGGCTGGTTTTCTTTGCGTGTTTTATTCGGCCACGTGTACCGGTTTGCGTGCTGCTGTATAGCTGTGCCAGACCCTTGTGCGTTCCGTTCACGTGGTGTGACGTAATTTGGGTGCGTGGCATTGCCCTATTGTGCAAGTCTGTGCAAGTGTTTATCGTGACGTCTTAGAATGAGGTACGTTCTGATCAGTGTGATCGTACAATCATGCATGGTCACATCCCACAATTCAATTGGAGCTATCTTACAGAGCATAGTGCAAAGCTCGCACAAGGTATATACCGCGTCTAAGGTAAACCAAGACGTCATGCATATAGTTTGTAAAGTGTATCGAGCCACTTTCTTCCAAACTACCAAACCGGGACTGATTCGTTAGGTATCTCGTGTTGACCACGACGGCAGGCTTTCGAGCAATACAATCGAAACAACCTAGTTTTGTTGTATAATTGAGATGTAACTCCTACGATATAGCTACGTGGCGATAGAACGAAATGACAGGAAGATTCTGAACATCGGCTGTTTCACGGGCTTTTAAAATAAAAAGCGTGGAGTCAGTATGCCGCTGGTTGTAAAAGCCCCGTGGGGCCGGATTTGTTAGTTTGGATTGCGTGGCTCCTACATCGGTGATTTGAAATCGACACTGTGGCACGCATTGTACGGGAAGGTGCCCCTGCAGAGACACGTATACACGGAGCTGCGCTCGCTGTCAATGGGCTTGCACAACGCTTATTCAATTGAGCGAGTCCCGGCCCTCCCGCCGTGAAAAACGGAAGCAATCTCTATAGTTCTGGGTTGAGCAATAGCCTTACAAGTTACGTAGCGCGCGACCAACTGACTGGCGCGTGGCTCTCGGTGGTGCGTCAGCCGTCGACCGGGCCGACGAACAATGGAAACGTTTAGGATTAGGATGGACACCGCATGCTGCCGCCGCCGCCACTGCGGGCGCTCGTATACAGGCTGGCAGCCGCCGTCGATCCGTGTCGCTGCAGGGCCGCCGCGCCGCGTTAATACGGTTAAGCGGGTACAGGCAATAAAAAGAAACTAAAGTAGGCGCATTGTTTGAGCGCACTTCCTTGCTGGAGATCTGCGGGCGATTTCACAAGGGAGAATGGGAAAATGCCTTGGCTGGGTGCATACTATGGCCATTGTATAATCTGGCGAGAGGCATTGAAAGATGCAACGCAGTGGAATGCACGTAGCGTGTCCGTACAAAACAATGTTGTGGGTATGTTCACTTACAAAACCTTATTCCCCCCCGTGAAGGGAAGGGAATGGATTAAGGACTCGTCGCTTTGTTAGACACGACCTACGAAGCCCATAGACGATGAAGCATGAAGCGACTAGAAGGTGCGTGCGATATTGTTTGTAGTTGTTAGTTACAGTGTTCTATAATTATCATGCAAATGCGAATAAACTAAAACTGAGGAAATAACTATAGCTAGCCGTTGGTAGAAAACGAACCTACAGCTTTCAGACCAAGAACCTCCCCGCCGTACCCCCACCCCCCTCCAATTGAGAATTCCATGACTGCCAGAACCGCATGTATACTCTGTCTTGTTTGTTTGTTCAAACTGCGGTGACTTACTCGGTTCGATTACGCTGCAAACACAGGTGCATAACGATGTGTTAGCGAGCAGTTCTGAACACGAGGAAGCTTGGTTGTCTACCACAAACTATGCGGTTGTGTATTCTTCAGGCAATGCGCAGATATGTCGTTGTTGTTCCTATTTTTTGAGAGAGTATATAGGGCACGCTATGTGTCAAGTTAAGCGCTCCATGGTTATGCTTCGATTGATACGTTGACCTGTCCAACCTATACTACGTCGACGTTCACCGTGGGGTTCTGATTTTCGCGTGCGCTCTTGTCCCCTTCAACAACGAACAACCATTACGCCCAACTCGATACGTTAACCAGAAGGTTAGAGAATATGAGTATACGTAGCATTCATGCGTAATGTTTTCTTTGATCCTGGTCTCTAATTACTCTGCACACAACGTTTCTCTTCTTATAGCACTATGTGTGCACGCCATTTCTATCAGGAGCGACAAACTTGCTTTCACCAAAGTAGAACGCCCCACCGCGTGTGCAGCTCGACTCGCCACACGCACCTAATTGTTCGCGCCGTTTCCTACAGCAGCTGCATATAATGGGCCACTAACGACAGGCTCAATTAATTTACTTCTTCCTGCCGCGGCACTGCGTGAGATAGCACCTACAACAACAACAACAACAACAACAATCTACACTGCGTCGTGCTTCTCTTCGTACGGACTTTATCACTATAGGCTCCCCCAGCGATCGCACGAGAGCTTACACGCATTCTTCGAAACAATGGCACGTACCCCTGCATGGAGGTGCACGACGCACTATTGTATAGATGGGAGCACTAAGCTCTTCGTAAACGAGTCATGAGTATAACGACACGATGCAGCTGTTGACTGAACCTTTTGTCCTTATTACGCACGCAGAGAATGTAGATTAGAGTGGCGTGTGTGCAAAAGGTTTGCGTATTCATATATATGCTATTCGAACGGACCATGAAAGCATGGTCACTTCGAGCAAAAGTGAAACTATCGTAAGTGCGTGACGGGGTAGGTGGAGTGGGATTTTGAAGGTGCCGGGTGATCTGCGTGCGGCTTGCTTGTATATTAGTTGTGCGAGGCATTTCATTAAACAGTCGAAACCTTAGCGCTGTCCTTGCTGGTTCTCTTCGATATTACGAACTTTCCGCTTTAGCGAAAGAAATCAAGCGTGGTTATCACTTGCTGCAATCAAGTTTTAGCTTTTTACGTGTAGAATGAAGGAAGGAAGGAAAATCGGAGGAAAAGAACGGCATGGAGGTTAACCAGCCTATAGAGGCAGCCGGTTTGCTATACTGTGCGCATCGGCGGGACTCTGTGGTAGAATACTGGCCTGACACATATAGGATGAAGAACAAGGAAGTAGCAAAGGGGAAAGATATTCGACCCGCTGCCCCGAAAATTTTCAATTTTGCGTCTGCATATATACATGCACCGAGTTTCCTAAAATTCAACAGAGGTGGTTCTGGCGCTGCGATCGTTCAGCGACCATGAGAATAATGGGGGGTGCACGGATTTGCCGAGTCTTCGTGCTTGCGGGCCTCGAACGCACTTACGACTTTATCTATTGCTCTGTTTTGCTTTTGTTTCGAATGAAAGAACGAACGGTTGCGAACTTCGTGACCTGATTTGGAATTGGTGAGCCTAAACGTTTAAGGTGGTGAAGTGCAACCGGAGAACATTCGCGGATTGTCGTTTCGTGACAAAGCAGCTCCGAGACACTCGAAGCCAGACTGACTCAGAAAAACGAAGATTAAAGAAATCCGCGCACTGCCGGTCATCCCCACGCTCACTGAAGCGCCGTGCGTTGCAGCTCCCATAGCGCCAGAAAGTGTTTACAGGAAACTCAATGTATACATGCACACACACAAACGCACACGCGTACGTGCATGAGGTGCAGTTGAAACCCCGCCACCCTCCACAACAAATTTCTGGCGACGTCACTGATGGAACACATGATGGAACACATGATGGAACACATGATGGAACCATGATGCATCAGACCTGTCGGAAGAGAAGCGTACGCAATGTATGTTTGTACCTCTGCGGTAAATGATATGGGGCACCGCTTACATGTTACGTGCGTGGTTCCTGTCACAGTTTACCGGTCTGTATACGCACGCGAAGGCTACCCGCCGGACTCTCGCTGCATTGAGCGCAGGGAACGCATCGAGCTCGCCTTGTTTCCCGTATAGTAGGCGTGCACCGTCGATCGTGCCTTTCAAATAAAATTGATGGAGCATTTGGCCTGGATTTCTGGATGCTGCAAGCATTAATTATAGGCGTCAAGGGCGCGAGCAGACACGGCCGCGGGCGGCTCATACAATCGCCGCGAGGGGCGCCCCGAGCGTTATGCGTGCTGCGCGTGGTTCATAAAAAAGCAAGCTAACCGCGCCCAATTGGCATACGGATAGGTTGTTGTTGAGCCTGCTTGAGTGCCAGCCTAAAAGGTTCAGGGCCGTGGGCCGTTATTTATTTCTGGGGCAGGATAAGAATAAGATAAGTAGCCATCTACGGCGTCCGTATGTTTGTCGGTCGATCCGCTCTGATTTGCCAGTCAGATTGATGACGCAAGTGTAGAAGCAAAGTAATCGGACGTGGGCGCGTGGGAAATACGAGACGGTGTATGAAATTCTATAGCTTTCTTAACAAATGCTGGAATTCAGGGCCGTAACCAGGGGGTGTTGAGGAAGTTCTGACACCCCCCAAAATTTTTCGCGTTCAAACTTTTCAGGTGACACTAAAGTATTTACAAGCCTTCTCATCGACCACTAGTTGCCAAATTTAGCCGTCCTAAACATGAACTCTCCCCGAAAAATATTCCAGGGCATGGCCCTGCTGGAAGTAGTCCTGGCGCTCTTGACTATTCGGTCATTCCAGCGACACAGGCGGCGCCATGCAGCCGTGCTCCGAAGCTGTCACACGGTGATAATCTGCGACGCAGTTCGGTCTCTCAGTAGTCATGAACCAATGAACGCGTATTCACACTCTGCGACGCTGACGTGCGCGCTCGCAACATCACCGTCTCGTCCGCCATTTTGACGCACCGTTGCGCCGCCTATAGTCGCTGGAATGGTCGAATATAAGTGGCAAGCATGGAGGTTCGACCAGCACAAAAACGATGGGCAGTGTATAATTGGATTTGACTAATTTTCAAGCGCTTTTGTCAATTTCGAAAATATTTCAACAAAAAAATATGCAGTAGATGTACCAACTCGTAATTACATCGCACGTACATTCCTCAGCAAGCTTAACTCGACCTCTACGCAGCGTGTCCTGAAACGGTTTGACTGACGCCAGCGCCGAATAGTTTTTGGTTCTGTCGCCGAGACGTTACCGATGCATTCCCAGATACTATCCAAGATAACCGAAGTGTTGTTTAGAGAAAATAGTTAACGATTTAGAGTACTAGGTACTCTACTATGTCGGCAACAACGCCCAGTGTTTTGCGGCTGGCGACCGTCAAACCTGTCCAGCCCACGCTACGGAGCTTTCCAGTTAACCTCGCCGACGGCTGCACGTTGCCGCGCATTAAGCCACAACGCATGATGCATCAAACAGCGCGTCGCGTTCAGTGAAACGTGCCTAAAGTGAATGAGGCTATCTCACCTGTAATTCCTTTAGTCTGCGACTTAGTGCGACCGGGGTGAAGTCCAACAACGTCAAAAAGGGGAAGACTCTACTTTAGATATCATATGCAGGCTTGTTCGGCTTTGATGTATGCCCGAGTGTTAGAGAATTCTCGCAAATTTTAGCTCCTAGGAAGCCCCGCAGGCGAAAACACACGAGACGGGTGAACTTTTTTGGCATGCATGCCGTGAACGGGTTCCGAAGCTAAGACACTTGTTGGTGTGCAGATATGGTTCGGGGTTTCCTCGTAGGTTTTGTTACCAGGGCGCCTATGGAACACGGTGGTCTTGTTTCGGGGCCCGTAAAGGTGAAACGTCAAGAACGCCTTCGCGGATCACGGCACTTCACGACGAGCTTGCGAAACCAGCCTATAAATTAATCCCACCCTCACCTCCCTCTCATCCACGGCGGAGCCTCAATTACTGTTACGCCGAATCCGCACCGAGTCTTTCACCGATCGCGTAGCCGACCTCGCTCGTTGGCACCTAGTGTGGCGTGCGGAAAGCAGGCGCTGCATGCAGACACGGTGTAGCGGTGCGCGACCGAAGAGGGCAGGAGAGCGTGCAGGAGAAGCGGGCAGTGCCTTTCTGGGGCGTTCCGGCGATGACCGCGTAGCCAGCGGCCGGTAGGCCAGGGACTCGACGGTCGAACTAAACTAGTGAAAGAGCCGCACTTGCACGCGCCAGCAGCGGCGGGGCGTCGCAGTGCTCCGTCGATCCGCATGGCCGCAGCACAAGTCATCTTGCCGAGTCGGGTCACGCTCCTTCTCGCTAGAGCACCCCGCTGCCTTGCGTTTGCCCCGTCGTGGTATAACCCCGCGCTGCGGCTAGCTGATACGGAGAAATGAAATCTCGTCGCTTTCGAGTTCTGCAGAGCGAGTCGTAAGGTTTTTCCCATCGAGTCCACCAACCGCCGCGCGCAAGTGGTCCATGGCCCACGGGGCGAATCCTTCATTGAATCGGAGGCGTACCCGCTCCTCCTCGCGCCTTCGGCGTCTCTTAATCCGCCGATATAACAACGGCAATCGGCGCCCCGGCCACTGTGTACACACAGAAAACCCACACGCACACACACACCATTGTGTCTCGAGCTGGCGAGCCGAATGGGCCTTTGGAAGACGGGGTTGTTACGAGTAGCAGTTTGTGAGTGTGTGTTTGCCGATTGAGAGCCACACCCGGAAGTGAAGCCAAGCACTCTCATTGATGTTGGTGGCCCGGCGAGCGTGGTGATTCCGGGTTCTCTGATTGCGCGTTAACGGGCCACCTCCCACAAAGTGCACTTGACGGTGTGCCACAGCGTTGGGACTTTCTTCAAGGCTATACGCTTCGCCGGTCGGGGCTTATCGGCTGCTTTCACGCGCGGAAGCATACAACATAATTGCGAGAGCTTCTGGCATTGAAACTCAATTTGAACTTCAGCAAACGGAATCGTAGCTTTCAGTGAGTGAAGGGGAATATGGTAGCGGGAAGGGGTTGTATGTGCGGCTCGTCTTGGTTTATTGACATGCTCCGGATTGCCTGATAATTGTTCTGAATGAACAGCCTTAACTTGTACTGAGTGTGAGATAGAATGAGAACATCCTTACTACGCTCTTATCTTTAGATGCGAAGCAGCTTAGGATCGAGCTCAATCGGCTGTGCGGCGTGACTACCCTTACTGCGCATGTACGTCTGCTCCCCACCTCTCTCTCTATCCTCGCAACACCGACGCAGGCAGCGTCTGCTAGCGAAGTGCATGATTAAAGAAAAAAACTGACTGCTCGCGCTGCACAAGCGTTCACTAGCGACTCCGTGTATATAGGCACTGAATGTTGACCTCAAAGGATGTGTCGGTGGGAGATTTTTCCTCCTCTTGTAAATATTGCTTCGCACGGACAGCAAATCTTAATCATATCATACGGGGGTGCCCTAAGCACTCCCCTCCACCGTCCCTCCGAAATGTAGTTAGTAATGAGGAGCAGTGGGAGGCTGACCTTGCGCAGCTTGAAACCCGACGTCGAGGAGGCCATCCTGGGTTGGGAAGAGAGGGTTGCGGAGGACTACTGAGCGTAACAACCTCTTCTCATCTCATCTCTGTCCCATTGCCCCTTCCATTTACAAAGGAAAAAGAAAGTTTTTACCTACCTACCTACCTACCTACCTACCTACCTACCTACCTACCTACCTACCTACCTACCTACCTACCTACCTACCTACCTACCTACCTACCTACCTACCTACCTACCTACCTACCTACCTACCTACCTACCTGTGCGTTGTTGAACAATAAACACTTGCAGCGTGCGCATTAAGTAAAAGCGAGCTGCGGGTCTCGGTGTCCAATCGGAGTCCTCTGTCTCTCATTGCCCATTAGCAGTTCCAGTGGGAAACACCGGTCCATCACTGCGTCCTTTGCGCTTCCCCAGGTTTCTCTCCTGCGCAACGCCGCGATGAGCGCCAGCGTCAACGCAACCACCAGTGTGAGCGTTAGCGCCCGCTGCTTCGCATCTACACATGGTTACCTTTAGGGGGAGGTGGTGTATTAAAAAAAATTAATTGATGGTGTATGTTCGTAGTAACGTCGTAGAATACTATGCTTTCGCTAAATGGAATAGCAACTGGCCCCATCTCTAACATCGTCCTTTACTCATGGTATATTTGCAGGGTGCACGAGACTGATGTATATCTACACAGCCGCGTCATCCTTTGCTGTTACCAATACCGGATGCCGCCGTGGACGTGGGCCACGAGAGCGCGCGCAAACAGTTAGCCAAGCAAAGTCGTAGGTTACGTAGTGCAGTAATTCGCAGAAAGATGGTGAACGGTTACATAGCGGTAGCAGTAACGATAAAGTGGCCATGCTAACGATAGAGTGGCCGCGCTATATACTGACGCACAGGACTGTCGCAAGATAACTGCGCATTTGCTGGTTATGCACTATGTGATTAACGAAACTGGGTCGGCTTTGAGGCACTTGACCTTGGCGCTATCTGTCGTTAGTATCAACAAGAGTGAAATATAGCGAAAGACGCTCTACTATACATAATAGCATGGAAAGCTGGGCGAGTTGGGTTGAGTGCATTATTGGAAACATTTAGGCGCGCATATACAGTAGACGAAAAACAAAACGATCGCGAACGTTTGTGTTTGTGTCGCCTTTAGCCTTTCGTCTATTTTATCAGAGATCTTCCCAGTAATCTACTCAATGTTTCCGTAGGTCATTGCAATATACATTCGTCCTTTCAACTATAGGATGCTTCGAAACTTTGGTCGCATGTTTTGGTCGCACGGTTAAGCAAATTTACCCACAGCGAATGTAGCAGTCGACCACGGTGTGAACTTATATCAGGTGGTCAAAATGATATCATCTCAAATATCAGTATGTCGCAATGTGCACAAAAGTAGATCTCTGTAGTCTCTCAACAACGCAGACACCCGCCTATGGTGGTGCGCAGTGGCTCAGACACTTGGCGGAGCCGCGGTGTCCGCATCGTTCATCATAGATGCGAACACAGTGAACTCTTGCATCCAAGGGCTCAAAGCGCATCTTCCAGCCTATAGGTACTGAAACAACACCTCAGTTTAGCCGTTCGTGTTTTCTGAATATGTTGGTGACTACTCGAGACAACTATACGGCAGATTACATATATACGATCCAGAGGCAAAGGCGCTGCGTACTTACTATTAATTTGGTGGAACTTGCGACGTGCCAACTGTCGAGATGTCTGCAGAATTAACACCTGCCATTAACCCATCAATGCTCACTTTGCGCCAGATTTCCTCGACGTCAATTCCAAAAATACAAATAAATAAACAGATAAATAAATAAATATATAAAAAGGCAGTCGTGTGGAGTCATTGCACTGTCTCGTACAGCGTGAAGGCATCAAAGCCGCGTGGGTTGGGGCTACACGGCGTAAGATACGTGGTGTGGACATACAAACTTTCGTGGCTGCGTCAACGCCCACGAAACAAAACGACGCTTATGTGTGGGTGTCAACATGGAACAAAAAAAAAAAAAAACCGCCCCGTCTTCCTTTTAACCGGTGTCCCAAAATTCTGGCTGCACGCACGATTGCCGTGCGTTAAACCTTGGATAACTACGCAGCGCTCAGTTATGTCTGTATATGCAAAATCTTTAGATGCCTCATCAAGCGCGAACTGTCAGCGTCGGCAACGCGTCTTCGAGATCTCGCGAGACGTGACGATGCATCGCGAGACCGGCTTCAGCTTTAACTCGAACTACGAGAAAGTGACACCAAAAACTAAGGAATAAAAGTCGCTGAGAAGTCGCATGATACACAAGCGAACGTGTGTGTGCATTGACTGTACCAAAAATCACACGACATCAATGCAACATGACGCCATTGGAGACACCACCCTGTCACGTAGTCATAACGTCGAAGATTGCCAGAATTTGTGACGTCGTTATGGCGTCATCGCACGACGTCGTCGCTTGATCAAAGGCTGCGGGACGATCTCGGAGGCCATGCGAAAATACGAGAACTTCAGAAAGACTCTGATTCTGGAGGCAAAATCACAACGCCGACTGAGAAGAAGAAGAAGAAAAGGAAGGAGGAGGAGCAGATGATGGTGACGAATAAAAATGTGAAACAGCAGAAGAAAACTTTCATTTTGAGGCAATTACATAAAAACCTTGCGAGTTTCTTCATCTCAGTGTGTTGGCCGTGAAAGCCTCCACTAGAGAGGCCAGCGCTGCGATCGTTTTGACGTCACAGATAGGATGTGTAGTTGTGGAATACAACTGCTTTGCTTTCGCGACACCACTTGCATCGGCCGCCATGGTTGCACCGGTTATTAGTCGCGATATTACGATGCAAATGAGACACGAGAGTGCCATCGGGGCACCGATTCGTAGTTTTTTCTTGCCCGTAATATCAAGTCTAAGTGCTACTGTCCACAGCAAAAGCGCAGGGAATGCGGTGTTCTAGCAGACAAAGTCAACCCGGCTATGAGTGACGTCATGACGTAGGTGGCGCCACGGTATGTCTTCGAGGCCAATAGACAGGGTCCGATGGGATACGAAGGCGCCGCCGCGCGGAGTTCACCGCACTGCCCGCGACTTCGCGGTGTGACCGCATCTCCGTCTCTTGCGCAACGAAGTCGTTTATGCCTGCGTGTGCGCTTCTCCTATCGTTCGTTTATTTACTTCTCCTCTTCTCGCGCACCGCTAGCGCGGACAATACTCCGCGTCTTCGGGCCAGGCCGCCTACCCCGTCTGTTTGTGTGCACGATTCACCCCGTATGTTCGTCTAACGGTCGAGCCTATATAGGAGACCGATGTCGCGGCGCGCTGCGGTGGTGGAGAAGGCGGGACACGTCGCCTTTAAAGGGTGTTCATCGCGGTGAATGCGATATACCTACCGACCCTTTTCCCCCGTAACCCCGACGGCGATGACGGCTCCTTTGAGCGGGCGCATACGCGACGGAGTCGATTTGGGCCGCGCAGGCACTGCACTAAGCTAGGATGGACTGGCTTTCGCTTTTTTCGTGTGATGCTTTTTAGGCCGCACAGGACGGTGAGGCACGATGAATGAAGAATGCGACGATGCCTTGCCTACTCCCTGCTTTCTTTCTTTTTTTTCTTTCTTGCTTTCTTTTCTATCCTTCAATATATATATCTACATGCGATGTGCCGTTGACGCCGCTGTCGCGAGTCATAGCTGCAAAATAAACCCCGACAGCTTTTTGCAGAAGGGAAAGATCTGGGGGAGTTGACTGAACAGCGAAGCGGGTTTATAGGACGACGCTGTTTGGGACGGCCTTCCGCGAACGACCTCAGAACTAAAGAGAGATGCGTAAACACAGAAAGATAGAGAGGAGACGGTGTATTATAGCAGCCTTCGCTTACGTAATTACACCTTCGTACGCGCGAAGAATGTCCTACCTTGACCACGGCGGTGGCGCGGGCACAGCAGCAGCAGATAGGCACCGCCCCGGCAGACGAGTCGCGAGGCGCCGCCCGGAAGAGTCGGCGGGTGTACCGCATGTTGCCTCGTATATGGCGATTCGAAGGGGTGACTCGCTATCGACCCCGGATATCCGCAGATGCCGACTTGGTGGGCATGATATAAGACGTACCTTCTATGTCCGACCATTACAAAATACAAAATAAAAACACTATATGCCATCGTCATCGTCAAGGAGAGGGAAAAACGAATGTAGGGACGAGACGGTACTGCGAAGCTGCTTTGTATTGTGTACTCCCACGTGCCGCTATGTGAAAATGAATTGAGTTATTATTGTGTTGTAGAAGTGTGAGTATCTGTATTCAGTGTTGAAATTTTGTATTCTCGCCCCCCCCACTGTAATGCCCATGGGCGCTGTAGGTACTATGATTAATTAATTAATTAATAAACAATTAAAGGCGCGTTCTACACACGGGGCGTCAAACGCTTCTCTGAGTCTTTATTAATATTAACGCCAATGTGTGGTCACATCAGCAACACGGTCGGCGAACGGACGTGGAGAAGTGGGGGTGGGGGCACGGTTCAGACATACGGTCTCATCCTGCCTACTCGACCCCGTGCACCCCCTTAAAAACAGTGTACATTTGCGCCTCATTGTTGCATCATATTCTCTGCTTCCTCCTATACTTTACACTTACCCTCTATCATTTACTGTAGTGGTTATTGGTTTACTGTATTGGTTATACTACTTATGCCTCCCCATTTTCTGCACACACTTGCGTCTTATTGTCTTATTTCAGAATGCACGCCGCGTTGGCAAGCATTCATCATTTAGTACTAAGGGGCCTAGTTTTATTAATTTTTATCGCTTTCTAAATAGCTTTCTTGCCCTCCCCTCATCACTCAGCTTTATTTTTTTTAATACTGCGTGGTGTCGCCCTGAAGACTGTAACTTTTTGAAATGCTTCAAATAAAGTAAGTTTTTTTTACCGCTTTGCACTTATATGAACGGCCATTGTTCCGAAGCTTCTTTAGTCGTTCACGCGCTTCCAAATTCCAAGTTTTTTTACGAACATGCCGAGTTTACCGAAAGTAAACTTACCGAAAGACTGTACGCGACGAAGCCTTCATTTGAAGAATACTGTTGTACGCGGTGATATGCGGTAGGAGCGGAAATATGCACATCTACTCGTGGCCGCCCTAATTGGAGAGGAACCGCGAAGCGCGAAACGCTTCCCGAGGCAGCGCGGCTATACTGGGTCACCGAGCGCACCTTTCTGACTCGGAAGAAGAGGCCGCGCTGGAAATTATAATGTTCCCGCGGAGTCCTTATACGGATATGCATGGATGAAAAGACTGCAATTACGTCACCGCTGTAATATTTCTGGTTGCCAGAGAAGCGGTTGTTTTCAGCTCCCCCCCCCCATAAAAGGGGGAGAGGGGGGCTTTGAAACGAACCTTCACCACCACCCCCATGAAGGACAACTCTGCGCGTATGTTGACTCCAAATTACAAACAGTTTACGGAGGTTTGGCTCCACTCCGCTCCATAACGTTAGCCTAATTTCGACTGTTTAACATAGTCCCGCTACTTTTTGTGCACCTGCTTTTAGCGGTGGAAACACTAGGTGATCGGGTGACGCCAGCAAGATAAGGCGTCTCGTCGTATATTCAAAGCGTGCTACATAGAGGTTGCTTTTTTATAAATGGTGTTGCATAGTTTGGGACTGACCGCCTCCCAGTGTAATTGTCACGTAAAACGCGTGTCAATACGAAAGGTATGCGTAAAATACATTATCATCGATACGGGGACAAGAGAATACTCAAAGTTCGTATTTTGTTTTTATTCGCAGTTTTCAAAGTGACGCATGTAGGCGTAATTCTGTCCCGGAAACCGGCGTTACTTAGGAATACATTGCCAAGCGTGAACTTCCGGTGATAGTGATTGAAGCTCTTTAAGTAAAAAAAAAAAAGATTACGGCTGGTAGAGGCAGGGACAAGCATCTGGGCGCCAGTGGCCACCGTAGACATACATGGTCACCACCGCTTTTCTTTCTTTCTTTTTTGACGCCTGGTTCAAAGCTGCACATTAGTGCCTTCCAACTGTTCCACAGCGTTTAAATTTGTCGCGCAAGCCGAAAAATTAGTTTCGTGCATTTCCACGTAGTATGGATGTGGTTCGTTGGTTTATTTCAGAACTTACTCGCGTATCTGCGTGCGCTCAAGGCCTCCAGTATACGGATATGTACTGGTTTATAAACGGCGTCAGACCTGCTCCCGATCCTTGGACAGCAATTTACAACATGTTAAAGAACGTACCTCTCGTGGAAAAACACGTTCCGTTTTTTTTTGCTTTAGCTTCTCATCGGTGGGCAGCTGTACGACGTTCACTTCGCTTTGTACTTTTTTTTTTAGCAAATGTGACCGTCGGCGAGAGACTATGTCAAGACAGGTGAAAGTCTACTAAACGATCGCGCTACAGGTGTGTGCAGTCATGTACAGAAAGTTCGCGCGTGGTAAAGATAAGACAGAAAAAACGCTGATAACGTATCTGGAGTATGACGTGGCGTCGTGTGGTGGTAAACAAAGCAAACTGAGGGCATGTAGTACTTCCAAAACTTAAGCCGTTGCAAATCCGCAGACCGATACCGGTTGGTCGGTAAATAAGGCCCGTTCTGAGCAGGTTTTGTTGACAAAGGCCGAAGTAACAAAATCAAAGGAATACGTATTATCATCACCACCACCAGCATCATCATCACATCCACCACCAGCACCAGTCGTGTACAAAGGCAATCCCCATTACAGTCAATAACTCGGGCTTGACAACATGTGGCATGGTTCTCTGCGGTGGCCTTATACTTGTGAAAAATACGGTACATGCAACATTGATGGTTGATTTGTGGGGTTTAACGTGCCATAACCACCACATGATTATGAGGGACGCCGTAGAGGAGGGCTCCAGAAATTTCGACCACCTGGGGTTCTTTAACGTGCACCCAAACCTGAGTACACGGGCCTACAACATTTCCGCCTCCATCGGAAATGCAGCCTCCACAGCCGGGATTTGATCCCGCGACCTGCGGGTCAGCAGCCGAGTACCTTAGCCACTAGATTACCACGGCGGGGCACGGTACATGCAACAATCGTTTGAGAGTAGCGCCGTATAATTTCGCTGAGCAAAACAACGTTCAGATGGTCACTTTCGCACCAAGGCTCCTCACTTGGAGTAATCCCCCAGTTCACCTCGGTGGTTAACATTGCTCGGCTGCCGACCCGTAAGTCACTGGTGCGATCCCGGCCACGGTGGATGCATTTGGATAGACGAGAATGCTAGATGTCTTCGTATACTGTGCCATTCCAGTGCCCGTTAAAGAAACACCGCCAGGTAGTAAGCATTTCCAGATCCCCCCACTACGTCGGGCCTCACAATCATATCGCGGTTTTGGCACGTGGAAACCCCAGATCATTTAATTATTGAAATGTCCCACTTTAGCCAACTATATACGGGGTTTCGGGCCGCTGAACCTCAGAATTTGATTAAGGGCTTTGTGGTAGAGTTGTCTTATCGCCATGCTTCCAGAAAATGCTCGCGTTGCGTTCAATGGGGATTTAAGTACACGGGCCAAGACCTTATCATTTCGTCCTCCATAGGCGCATCTGTGACGAAAGTATACATGCTCAACGGAACGTTATAAAGCTTCAGTGAAAGCGCTCCGATTATTGCGCAACAAGAGGCTGTGTCCATTAATGTCGTATACGCGTCGCACGATATAACTGAAAGACGTCGTTTGTTGCGAGCGCCATAAATAGACGCTATAGGCGCGTAGCAGATGTCGTCGTTCCCTGTTAGCTCATATCTCTGGGCCCTCTGACGGGTGACGCCTCCTCCCTCGTCGGCTCTCCGGTTGAGAGGTTAATGGTCTGGAAATCCTCTGACACCCGATCTGCGCGCCATCTCGCGGAATCATCGGAGCGCTCGAGCTGGCCGTGAAAGGGGCGCTTTCGTGCACGAGGTCAATGGCACAGAGGCGCCAGAGGTCCCGCGACGTCAATCAATGATGTCCGCGTGGCTGGAGGATAGGCGGCGCTACGATCGCTAGTTGTGCCTGCTTCCCGGATTCATGGGTGACCTCCCACCCCGTTCTAATCCTGCTGCGATGACGCGGCTGAGTTATCTGGCACTCCGTTATTATTTTCGTCGTTATCGAGAACTCTTCTCGCTTATTTCGTTCCGTTGTTACGTGTACCCGCTATTTTCTATTGCGATGCGTCTTGTTATCCGTACTGTATACTTACGCGGAGGTCAAAGGTATGACCTGTTTCGTGAAGACTTCATGTAATATAACTGGCAGGCCCGATACAGAATATCGGGTAAAGAGCCTCATATGAAACATTCCAAGATACAGAACAATGAGGGAGAGATAGAATAATTGAAGCATACGCACCAGCGCTTACGCACCTGTGGCTTGCAAAAAAGCTTAAACCAGCAGAACCGAAACAATAGTTGATGAAGAGACGAGAAAAAAAAAATTGAAGCATATCCACGGGGTAAATGATGGAGAGTAGGGCGAAGCATCCGTCCGTCCATTCGTTCTTGCATCCGCCCGTCCATGCATCCGTCTGTGTCACCATCCGTGCGTACAGCCGGCCGTCCGTGCGAACGTCTGTTCGTGCGTCTGCACGTCCATCCGTGCGTCCGTCCCTGCGTTCGTCCATGCATCCGCCCCTGCGTCCGTCCATGCGTCCATCCGTCCTTGCAGCCATCTGTGCGTCCGTCCATGCATCTGTCTCTTTGTCCGTTCGTCCATCTATTCAACACTCCAAGTATCACCATCTCGCATCTTTTCATCACATATTCCGCATACAGAAACACCGCCATTCAGTGGACATTCCAAGGACTAAGCGAGAGGTGGCACACGCACGCTTTCTTACGGCTTGCGCTTCGTGTCTACTTGCCACCTTTCACCACCTCGAGTTCATTCATGGTATATACTAGTTCACTGTATTCATGGCACTGCGGCCCAACGCTCGCTAAACCTTTCTAAAACCAAAGAGGTTACGCGCAGCAAGTATAACGTAGCAACCCTTTCCTGTCAGATAGTGCTCAATGTACATGCCAATGGCTGCTAATGGGGATTGAGAGACAGGGGAGTTCGGCTTTTAGTTAACGCGCACGCTGCGATTTTTTTATTGTTCAACAACGCGCAAGAGAAATCTCCCACTGGCACGACCTTGCATGTCAAAGCGTAAGACTGGTTACGTACTACGACGAGATACGAACGGGTACCGCTTTAAATAGCTTCGCCCTTCAAAAAAAAAAAAAAAAAAACCCGAAGGTAGCCCGAATGGTAAATATGATTATTGAAAGGTAGCTCTCATTGGCCTTGTGCCGTCGGTTTGGAGCATGTTCCAGAGCGCACGCGTGTCCGTTCTGTAGGCTTTATGCGTCCGGAATGGCCCCGATTATAGGTCATTACAATAACGACTCTTACCATCATTATGTTTCCGATGCAGATGGTCTACCATCGCATATCGACGTGGGCGGGGTCGGCTCACAGCGAGCCGTAGGTTTATTAGACCGGTCTAGTTTCTTTGGATGTCCTCTGTGCAGAGCGAGGGGGCTGTTAGGAAGGCGCTGGAGCGTGGAAGTTGACGGGCGTGGACGACCTTCCGTCGGCTGGCGCGAGATTCTGTGCGGCGTCCTGATGGCGCGGTAAGGGAGAACTGTCGCGTGTCCCATGACGAAACGATGCACGCACGGTGCGAGGATCGTGTTCTACGTTGAGTGCGCACGGCAAATTGAACACTGATGACAGGGAAAGTTGTTTGACTGCTGTTCCAGCGAAGAGGAAATTTCGACGGTCTAGTCGGGAAACTGATGCGCAGGCTCGTGTAATTGACGCGTGTCAATAAACTCTACTCGTTCGTAGATGAGCGAGAGAGAAGAGGAAGGCCGGCAGGTTAACCAGATACTGGCATTTAGTTTGCTACCCAGCACTGGGCACTGGGGGGGGGGGGGGAGAATAGGGGCAAGAAAGAGAATGCAGAGAGAGAGAGAGAGAACGATAAAAAAAACACACGTGCAGTACACTCAGGAGAAAATAAAGAACAAACTCACAGTTCTAGCTGCAACCGTTAGGATAGGCTCGTTCTTCGCAAAAAGCGCAGCAGAATTTTCCTCTTGATCAATGCGGCGCCTAGAAATGCAGCATGCACTTGTTCCGGAAGCTTGAATAGTTTTATTATTATATGACGACCGAAACATTTTGCACGAAACAAGTGTGCACAGCGAGCCATTCATTCGTACGCTAATAAGATGCACTTTGTATCACCTGAGGTCGTGTGCGCGTCACGTGCACACAACCGCACGCTGAATCACACGCTCCAAGCGCTGAACCAACCTACTTCATTTAACCGTGAGTTAGTAGCCTTCGCTGTGCCGTATAAAGTATACTGACTTCGGTTGTTGATCAATGGGGGCCTTATTCCGCGGTCATCGTGGGTACTTCTGTACCACAGTTGGCGTGCAGGTTAATGTTCTGACGGGATTCCGGCCAACCATAGGCGGGGTCGAAAGCGATCACGTGCGTAACTAGAAATTTGTTTTGTTTTTTTCAAGAGGAGTGTAGGGCGTCGGGGTGCAATTACAGTTTATGTAGTGCATGCGTGTGCTTGATATATGTGCGCGTCTATATATACACATGTAAAACTGTTTAGAGGAATGGGTGTTAAACATCATCCCCCCCCCCCCCGCTCTGACTACGTCAGTGTTATTACCGCCACAATAGCGATATTGCTGTGTACCAACGAGTGAAGTCGCGGACAAGCTATTGCACTGCGTGGAACGCCGCTTTTTTTTTTCATTTTTCATACAGACCACAATAGTGTTTCGCACAATCGACTAGGGCGGATAAGCGTTGCTGGATAAGCAGCGGTCACCGACTAGAGCGGATAAGCATTGGTGCGACTTTCCGACGAGCTTTTGTCGCGACGAGTGAGATATTTAACCATCGACTGGATGAAATTCCACGTGCTCAACGGTGCATTCGGTTATGCAGTGCATTCCGTCCTGCATTTTTTTCGTGCGTGCGTGCGTATGCTTCTCCGGCAGGGAATTCTATCGACAACACAAAAGCGACTACTGAACGCCGCTAATGGATGGCGCGGCCTTCTTTTTCCTCTCGCGGCCTGGAGAGAAAACCGCTGAAGCGAACCTCATTACGAGGGCTTCAACCGCCACCTCTAAAAAAAGGCGGCACGGCCACTCCTATTCTAAAGGGCCGACCTTTCCTCTCTTCAGGGGGCTTTCGTGGTAATGAGTCCGTTAAACTCCTTTCTATTTTGCCAAGAGAAAACGCAGAAGCATCCGAGGGGTCACCGAAAGTCCTCTCGCTTAGAACGGCCGCGATGCTGTCTTCGGAGGAGCGGGTTTTGGCGAAGATTGAGTGGGGGCTTTTCTTTCCGAAGCACCGATGCATTTGGCTCACGGCGGCGCTTAACAGGTCACGTGACGTCGTGGCGGTGTCTCGAGGTCACGCACTTCTCGTCCTTTCGCTTGCGTCAAAGGCTTATGACGCTTCCTCCAATCACGTTGCACACTGATTTATCCCGGCGCTATTTAGGTTTAACTAATCGGGGACACCGAACGTTCATAGTTATATTCGCTGCCAGTCGAGTCTGGTCCGCAAATCTAGGTGCCGACGCTGAATTGAGGCACTCGAGGAAGCATATATGCGACCTAGCCGAGCTGAGAGAAAAAGAATGAGAGCCTTACATGCGAACGCACGATAAAGAGTGCACGGCCAGACGCCGATGATGAAATATTCGCGTGGTCCCATTTGCTGCCCATTATGCGCCTTGATGGGTTTCGTATGATGACAGAGCGTTGGGGCATCCCAATTCAAACGCTGACCCGTTATTTCGGCGCGGCTGCATATGGCATTCTGCGACTGTCGACTGCTGCGATGGTCGGCACGGTTATATATATATATACACAGACACTGCGCAAATTTTTAGATGCGGAGCATCTTATACTCGCGCCTTGTAGTGCGCCGTCCGCACCGCTTCTCGAACATTCGACAGCTGACGCGCGCGCATGCGCCGTCGCGCCGTCGCCCACTCTTCCACCATCTGTGCATCCCTTCCTCCTCTACACACCGCGCGCTTCACTCCTCCACCATCTGTGCACCCTTCCTCCTCTACACACCGCGTTCGACATCTACAATTCTCCTGATTCTCCAGTGGACGCGCATGTGGCGTCGCGCTTCGAGAACATTCAACAGCTGACAGTGCATGCGCCGTCGTGCTGTATATATACTCAAGGTCGGCGCTCGCTCGCTCAGTTGCCGCTCGTCGGTTGGTTTGTACGGCGCGTCGACGTCCAAGGTCGCGGTGAAATGAATTCCAACGAATCCACAAACACAATGATCGACGTCCCTTCGACCAGCGCCGCCCTTTCGCATACGTGTGTACGTGTTCACTCATTTAACACCCCCTCCTACAACCACCTTAACCAATTTAGCCATCGACTCAAGTAAGTCGCTGTTTAACACCCCATTTCACAACCACGTTAACCAATTTAGCCATCGACCCAAGATAGTCGCACTTTAACACCCCGTTAACCAATTATATGGTCCGCATCCTCCTCAGTGTTCCCCCGAGGGAAGCTGCGGGCAATTTTTTTTACCCGTTCTTTTCTAGTTTTTTTTGTTTCTTCACCATTGGGGGAGTTAGCGCCGAAATTTTCAAGCCTGTACGATCCATAATGCGATGTATAGACCTCGCTTGTCTATAGGACAAAGCGGGTGCGTACAGCTGCGGATGTACAGACGGGTCCACTGTTAAGGGGAACACCTGTGTGAGCAGCATGTTTAGATTTCGCTACCTTACGGAATCATAGCGGCTTAGATATGCATGAGAGAGACTGGTGGTTAAAAGTTCCGACTCCTCTTGACAGACTACTGACTTGAATGAATAATGTTTCTTAATCCGTTTGCTCTTAGAGGGCCAGAAATATTGATGGTGTACATTCGAGTGTTCCTTTTAACAGTGGACCATACTGTACATTTGCAAATGCGTGCTCCAGGGAGTCAGTAGTCCAAAGAAACACGCAGCAGCTTCTTTTTATCTTGATATATTCCATTTATTACAACCCGATAATTACGAAGGCGCGGAGCCGCGGTGACCGCATTTCGATGGGGACGAAATTGAAAAGCACCACTGCTTATTTACTTACAAGGGTATACGTCAAAGAATCCCACTCATCAGAATGAATATTGAAGACCACCCCATTACGGCGTGCCTTGTAATCATACGTAAAACCCCGGAATGTCATTATTTTTTCGTTCAAGCTCGTCAAAGCTCGTCATTCAAGCTCGTACCTTCCTGTAGCCTTTACGCAATGCGGGACGTTTGAAAAGGGCCAGACGAGGTACACAGAACATGTGACCTATTAGAGGGTCACATGTTGTGTCTGTCACATCACGTTTTCTCGATCTGCACAGTTCTGTATCAGGTTCTCTATTACTTTCTGTATGACGTTTTGTGGGTCACAGAGACTACCCTGCGACCCTTCGTCACAGGATAGTCTCCGTGATGGTGCATGGCGCAACATCCGGTTAGTGTCCGTCACTTCCTCAAACATCGCACCCACGCGTTCGCGGTCGACGACCACTTCCAATCGTTCCTTGCACTTTTGTTCACTTGGTCGCTTGCTACCTCATACTTCCTTCCCAGCGCAACGACGGGCTCTTGCTTTCCTCTATATTTTTACTCGCGCCTTGTCACAGTCTGGCGCCCTTGCTTATCTTCGCAACGGTCTTCGAGCAGTGGCTGGAGGAGGGGCTCTGGCTTCGGCTGTACGTCGTTGTCGTCGTCGTGGTTTTCGTGCGTATACCCGTATGCACTGCATGCAGTTCGCGGAAGGAAACACTCTCACTACGTTATAGCAAGGAAACCAACTACGACACGCACTCCCACACCGAGACTTCCCATCCTGTCACCCCTGCTTCGTGTCCTGCGGACCACACTCACGCGAGTGTGCACACACACGCATGCGGTTCTCGCGTGTCTTAGGCGGGCACGTGAGCAACAACGCGCTGTGCGCAACAGCGTGAGCAACAACACAACAACACGCAGCCGGAGATAAGGAATGACACCCGGAACCACGCGCCTTATGCGAAATGCCGAAAGAACTGGAAAAGTGGGAGCGCGTATATAGCGTCACTCCAAATGAAGAGAGCTGTGTGTCTGCACGGGCACGTTACGATAGTGCCGCAACAGTGTATACTACACGGGAAATTTTGCTGGCGAGCGCTGACATTCGAATTTACGAACGCGTTTGGCGTTTCCTTATGCGGCACTATCTTTATGGCGTGGCCCGTGTGGTACCACATATGACGCCTTCTTGTGTCTTTAGTTCTCTCCTTTCGCGTGAGTCGACAAAAAAAAAAATGAAGGGACTTGCGTCTTAATTGGCATAACTTATCGTCGTACTGCCATTATTGTAGTATTATTGTCGGTGCTGTATGAATTGTAGTTGTAGCAAGCTGTAGAGGAGAGGGTGACGCTAATAAGCAAGTTTATGTAGTGCTACTCTACATTTCCGCAATGTTCTTCAATAGTTTGTAGAATAGAAATGATGAGAAACATGGTACTAAGGATCAGAGAATATTGATGTACAAGTGTACAAAAAATCATATATACTCCCTTGTTCTGTCTTGAACTTAGGGCGCTGCAGTGTTCGCCTTGTAAACATCACTGTTACGATCGAATCGAAATTTCAGCGTCGTTTTCTTCTGTATCGTGACGTTTCCAGTGAAGAGAATACATGATATGGGACAGGAACGAGACGATGGCTCTTGCGTTTTTGTTGTCACCATCCGCGTGCGGTGCTCTGCAGCACAGGCGTGCAAGGCGTCGCGTGGCGCGCCTGTGCTGCAGAGGAAGGAGGCCCGAACGCTGCATGCGACCTCATTGCGTACCCACACAATAGGAAACAGCTCGCGCACACACACTCGCTGCGTGCGAGTCACTGTTTTGTGAATTGAGTGACGCGCGAGGGATGACGGACGAGCCTGTCAAGGAAGGTTATACGCTCGCGCGCCGCCAACGACGTGGGAACCTCGGTCGCGTTATATGAGAATGCGCGCTGTGTAAAGTGATATCTGTGACAGGAAGACGCTACAGACATTTAAACAAGGCGGACATTAGTCCGGCATGCAGGTATTCGCGCCTAAGGAGAGAAAGTATGCTCGCGCTGTACGCAGTGCAATGGAATGACGGCTCTGTATAGGCGCGAGATGCACCGCGTATACATGCGTTGCGTTGGTTGTTGTTCTTGGGTGTCATTGAAAACGCGGCGCTCCACGCCTTCACCACCGCCGCCGTACGCCAGTTTTGGTGCGCGAGCTGTTCGGGTGAATGAAACGCTTCCTGGAGGTGTTGCGTTGTGCTCGTAAAGAATTTGAAATGCCGCCAGTAGTAATTTTTTTTTTCGTTGTTTGTTCTTTCTGTATAGCCTATTGCACAGCAGACAGGAGATGAAACCGATCGATTGATAAATCAGGCAATCAATCAGTCAATAAATCAATCAATAAATTTGTTGCTTGCATGGCACTGGTGGAAGCGCTATTTAGCTACCGATTGCCAAAGGCATGCAGTCACAAACTCCGGCTTATGTATCGGCGTGTTTGTAAACAATTGTACCCAAAGCATAATAGTATAGCGAAAAGCTGTAAGTTCACCCATCTGTCACTCACCGATACATTAATTGTTATACCGCGGGCATTCTTTAAGCTCACCCAGCACGCACTGCCTTAATAGCCCTGTATAGGCATGGTATTGATATAGGTGTAGTACCCTAAAGATATAGCCTTTATACGACAGTCGTAAAAAGATGGGACGAGACACAATTACTCCGATGCCTGCCTTGTCCATAAACTATCCGTCCTCACTTTCAGCCTTACACGGCTACCACGCTCGCTAAATGTCCTTTTTCGTAACGACGATTGTTCTAGAGTGAGCTCGGAACGGCGACAAAATGAGCAGAACACGAGCGCTAACTTCCAACTGAGTTTATTGTGCAGAGCGCAATCATATCAAGGAGACACGAAACCACGTGACGCGCCGCTGCCGTGGTCTTGTGGATAAGGTACTCGTCTGCTTACCCGCAGGCCACGCGGGATCAAATCCCGGCTGCGGTGGCTGCATTTTCGCTGGAGGCGACAATGCTGCAGGCCCGTGTGCTTAGATTTGGGTGCACGTTAACGAACCCCAGGTGGTCGAAATTTCCGGAGCCCTCCAATATATACGGCGTCTATCATAACCATGTGGTGGTTTTGGGACATTAAACCCCATATATCAATCAATCAATCAATCCATAGATCGATAAATCCATCAATAAACCACGTGATAAAAGGTGAGCAATGCAAAGACAGATGAGTAAGGCAAAAAGTAAAAAAAAATGTTTCTATCTTAGTTTATTGGTGTGTGTGTGTGTGTGTGTGTGTGTGTGTGTGTGTGTGTGTGTGTGTGTGTGTGTGTGTGTGCGTGTGGCAGAGTAGCATGGAGTCACGATATACGATTCTCCTTCCCATACGTGGTGCACCGGGGGAGTATGCGGTATATCAAAACCACATCGCGCCGTGAACCACGAAATAACAGGGCTGTAACGATAGTAATCCCCGAGAGGAGCCCGGCGTCCGAGAGGTCGGGACCTTTCTTTCTTCGCTGGGTGACTTCATTTTTTTTTCTCAATCTAGGCTAAACGTATCGAGAGCGAGCGAATAACGGGTTTAAATTATATAGAACTGAAGAAGAGATCGCTGCCCATCACGAAGCCACCGGGGTAGGTATTTATAAGTCGTTTTCATTCTGTTACAGCGCTAAGATCGTCAGGTGCGTGCCAACGTTTGTCTATATGCGTATATTGTTAGTATAACCAACCTTACTATCTATCTGCTTATTTCCGGTGTGTCTATAATGTGCGTTGTGTCGAACAAACGACGTTACCCGATACGTGATGTCCGAGTACCTAGCGCATGCTAATGTACTGAACGCCGTTTCATGGGTAACTATTTATAGTTAAGGTTCTATGTTTTATGAGAGTATTCATCTCCCACATCCGTCAGTCCGTGTGTGTTGGGTCGTTAGGGGTGCGGCGCGTCTTTACATTGTCAGAATGGCCCACACAAGTTGATGTACGGTGATCCGTCTCTTTTACTTCCAGGATCTGTCTTTCTGTGCCGACGGTATAGATGTTGCTAAACGCGGTACACAAATTGTAGGTGCACGCTTCCTTCGATCTTAGCGTGTAAAGCAAAACAACGTTATACAGACAACACGGCGATTCCTTGCGATCCCGCAATGCTACGCTCCAATCGTATAAGCGCGCCTACATACGAGCTAATCTGTCGTGCGCGGCCTTGGCAGTAAGCCTGACCCAGTTCTACATCTACATATATTTTTCTCTTCACCGTGGCTATCACGGTGATCGAAGCGAGGCCATTACACGAAAGATCGCGAACGCACCCGTCATTTGGGCTGACATCTGCGCGGGATTACATGCGGGAACAAGCTGACTGCGCGCTCCGTTAGTATGTAGAGAATATTAGTTATTACGTTCCGAAGAGTCGCCATAGTAAGTCGGCAAAAAAATGGAGTCATGGTGGATGATCAGTTAGAAATGGGGTCGAATGTGCCTGCCACTTCCGCGCAGAAACAGTCATGTGTAGCATATTCGCGTGTAGTAAAGTATAGCAAGTGCTAGGATACGAAAAATATGAGGGTAAGTCATTCTGTCAACGAACTTTATTCTTAAATTGTCCTGAGGAGCCGATGTCCCTCAAGAGGGCGGGTCGGATGTGGGCCGCACCCAAGTTCACACAGGAAGAGCATTCTCCTCCCCCAATGTGTGGGCCCTCTGACAACCCAGTTTTGGACCTCGCGGTCCGAGCTGGTGATTACCGTCCTCCAAGAAGAAGAACACGCAAGAAGAACAGGAGTGAAAGGAAAGGCAAGGATGTTAAACAGTGTAGCACGACCGGTATGTTACCTTACACTGGAGACAGGGTTGAGGAAATTTGAACGTCCTCCAGACGTCTTCTGTGCTTAGAGGCTGTGTGAGAACGAAGCAAAGTAGTAGGGAAAGGGGTAAAGCATAGTATGACATATTAGAAAGGGAGTAGGAAAGAGGAATGCGTGTTAGGAGGAGTGATGTGAGGGACGGGAGGCACTGCATGGCAGACGAAAGTTTTCTTTCACGCCACTGAACGTCAGTCAGGCTGCATGTTTGGAACGCCAGCGCGCGCTCGCCCGTAAACGCTAACTTCGCCGATGGGCAGGCGAATCACTGCTTCGCACTTCCCATAGCTTTCATGTAGTGTACAACTTTGGTTGGTAACAACTTTACTGTAGTGCGCATTTACATTATTTTTTTTTTGCTCCAGCTGAGCGGTTGAGGTGTCCTCAATCGAGAGTATCTATTCTCCGCTCAGTGCTGAGAGGTTGAAGTGCTCTCAACCGAATATATCTATTTTGCGCTCTGTTCTGAGAGGTTAAGGTGTCCTCATCCGATAGTATCTGTTTTGTGCTCTGTGCTGAGAGGTCGAGGCGTCCTGAAGCGAGAGTATTCATTTTCAGCTTTGTGCTGAGAGTTTGAGGTGTCCTCAACCCATAGTATTTGTTTTATTCTCTGGGGTGAGAGGTCAGGGGTGTCCTTAACCGAGAGTATATGCATTTTCCGCTCTGTGCTGAGACCGGGTTGAGGGTTGGCCAACCGAGAACATATATTTCCTGCTCCATCCTGAGTCGTTGAGGTGTCCTTAACCGAAAGTATCTATTATTCAGTCTGTGACGAGAGGATGTGGTGTCCTCAACCGAAAGTATCTATTTTCCTCTCGGTGCTAAGAGGTTGAGGTGCCATCAACAGAAGATATCTATTTTACGCTCTGTGCTGAGAGGTTGAGGTGTCCTCAACGGATAGTATTTGTTTCGCAATCTGTGCTGAGAGGTCGAAGCGTCGTGAACCGAGAGTATTCAGTCTCCACTCTGTGCTGAAAGGTTGAGGTGTCCTCAACCGAGAGCATAATTTTCCACTTTGTGCTGAGTCGTTCAAGTGTCCTCAACCGAGAGACAGTGCGCGTTTCACCCTCCTTTCTCTCAAACTTAAAACGAGAAACACTTAGGTAATGAGGGTGAGGAGAAAAGAAAGAGGGCCGCCATCATCAATATTCGGCGTACGCGAACCACCAGATGTCGTTGTCGTCGTCGTCGTCGGCTTTCAACGGGAAGGCCGCAAGATGATGGAACGGCGTTAGTCGACGTGATCGGTCTCCTTGAACGCTTTCGCGGGGTTCTGTGAGCGGCACGTGTGTCGTGTCTGGATACTCACGGACACATCTTGTCGCTCTCGAAGGCGAAACGCGTCGGTCCAATCGCGACGTCCTGTCTTTGTTGCAACGTGATGCTTTTTTGTTCCAGCATGGTAGCACAGGCAAGTACTTTCAAACGAAAATCGATGCTGCGATCTCGCGGATCACAACTTCACCACATTTCGCATATCTGCTCCCACCCCACCTTTAAGAGCAGTTTGTTATTGTTTGAGAACGACGGAGAAGTTGTCGTCAGATTAGAAAGACTGAACATTGAAGATTTCAGTATTGTCTGAGAAAACTTTGATTGATTGATTTGTGGGGTTCAACGTCCCAAAACCACTATATGATTATGAGAGACGCCGTAGTGGATGGCTCCGGAAATTTCGAGCACCTGGGGTTCTTTAAGGTGCACCCAAATCTGAGTACACGGGCCTATCTGAGAAAACTTTATTCAACAAGTATACACAAACACTAGAGACACTTATACAGTAAAAAAAAACTTTAAAATCGCGTCAGCATAATTCACACAAACGTTAGACGCAGTCCTACGCAGACTTCGATAATACGCTGTGCGCTGCTACAAAACTATGAGAACGAAACAGATTACCTTTCAAAGAACTGAATCGAGAGAGAAAGAAGAGGTCATGAGAAATCGAATATTTATTGTACGCTTAACTTGTACGTACACAAACGAAACATCGAAAACAACTAAAGACAGTGTATACATTTTACAAACGAACACTAAAATCCAATTTATAACTGTGTATCCGAATGTTACAAGTTAACAGACGCTTAAAATACATCCAGTAAATAAAATTTCGGAGAATACGACGTATGCATGCGTACTGTGGGCGCATGGTTAGTACGGAACAACAGAAAACACCAGCTGTCCCTCCCTTTCTCTGGAGAAACATGCGTGCCATCTTCGAAGGAAAGCATCTTCGCCGCGTGTTTCCAGCCGCTCATCGAGGTAGTCCCACACAATGAGCCGTATTTTTTGGAGTGCGGTATAGGCGCCTCTATGAGGCTTGTTCCGTACTTCCGCTGAACGGCATCGCCGTCACAGCGCGTACAAGGTCACTGCAAAGACCAGTCTTGCGGACTGCCCACGTTCTGTTACCATGCTGGTTGTGCGAAAGCCAAAGAGGCTTTGTATACCACGTGCCAGAAGCATTTCACTACCGAGCACTGTAACATGCCATGCTGGTTCAGAAAAAAGTGGTTTACGATTTTGAGTACTTTGCATTCCACTGTGGGAGAGCCGAAAGCTGTCCCGTGGTCTGAACTGCAAAAACCCATGACTGCGAAAACCCATGACTAGACGACTTACGGTCGCCGCGAGACAAACGTGTACCCTCAAGTGCGGACAAACGTAAGCAACACAATTCAGCGCTGGCGTTCTCCTTCTTCGTGTTATTTTTCCTTGTTTACGAACCATACTTTTCAGCGACGCAAATCGCCATCGAGAACATATGTTAGACTCGGCGATTGTACAGATAACGTTTATATATATGGAAACGAAACAGCAACGCCAATTGTTTGGCGTCTCAAGAATGCTAGAAATTAGTGTGGATATAGAGGAAGGAGGACAGTTGAACGTGATCAACGGGATCACGTGTTGTGATCAGCTAAACGACGTAGACATGCTGAGCTTAGAGGTCGATGCTGACTCGTCGAAGAAGCGCTTGCCTGCATTGTGCTTGCCGTAAAGGAATTCTGTGCTCGTGGCTTCTCCCTGCACGTACGCACGCGCTGTAAAACGGAGGCCACATACAGCGAGGAACTACAGCATTGTCGCCTTAATGTGCAGGTGTGTCCCTGTTCATCCCCGCTTGCAATTCTGCTGTGGTTTCGAGGGACATTTTTATCATTCCGAATTTCGTACCATATATAGACGTGAACGCGAACTCACAGCAGATCGCGTGCTGTTTGACTTTTGAGTATATATCCACAAACCCAAAAACACATGCACAAATGTTGTATGCATGCAGGCGACAACGCCACTGTAGTCATGCTGACTGTTGTGTTGATTGTCGATATCAAACAATCCTCACATATGTATTTCCCGAGTGCTCCAGGCTTCCAGAATAATTCATTGCTGGGCTAATCGACGTGCATAACTGACTTGGACATATTAGTGGAAGAAAAGAGATTTCCCTTTTTTTGTGTTCGTCGTTTCCTTTCTCGCGCTGATATATCTCGGCTTCGGGCTTCGATCACACTCGAATCGTGTAACGCGGTTAAATGACTTCATTTGAAATCGGAACTTCCCGCAAGTCGATGGTCCGCCCGCCACTCACAGTTCGGGCCACCATTATTTCGAAAGTGACAATCTTTACCGTCGTTGCGGGCGGTCTCCGTTTTTTCAATTGCGCATTCGTTCCCGATAGCACGGCCAACCGTTATTCGTGCTGCCACTCTTTCGATGGTGTCGACCTGATTTTTCCTCCTCCCAGCGAAGGTCAGACGCATGTGTAAGCGCGGCGAATGTACAGTCTCACTTGTCTCTCTCAAGGACCGCCGGCGAGCGAACAAGTGAACGCAAGGGCGCCGTTAGGATCGGCTCGAGAACCACACCACCGCTCTTCTTATGCTGCTTTTGTTTTCTCCACATCTCCTTGTGCATCGAGCGCGGGGCGCCTTGCAGAGCGACCGCTTGTTGGCGCCGCTCCACGTCGCCGTCTCGTATGCATGCATACGAATCGAAGGTGTGGCAAAAGCGCGCTCTGGGCGTTTCTCCACCAAGGTTCGATTGTGCTGTCCCTTGCAGCTGTAAAGTGCCATTGTCCCCGCTCTCTCTTGTCCGACGTCCGTCCGTGTCGTTTGTCTTGTACATTCGTCTTTAACGGAGACGGCGGTGTTCTTTCTGTACCATTATTTCTTGCTTGGAGTGCTCTGCAGGCAATATCTCAATACGCCAGGCCAGGCAGTACAACAGGCCAGCCTATAGCATGCGGTATGGTTCTTCTCTGTCTCTCTTTCTATTTAGAGGCTTAATCATACTGCAGATTTGACGTGGTAGCCCGACATAAACGCTTCTAAGGAATAGCGCAGTGCGCAAAGGAGCACTTGTGGTTTTGCTATCAGCAATCGATGGCTATAAATATAGCTACATGTATTTATATTCCGCATATGGAATCCTTTGTACTAGTTTAATACTTGTGCTGGTGGCAGGATTGGAATTGTATAGAGGAACTCGAGGTTAAGCGATGACTACATGGTGCTATCTATTACTGTGTGGCGGAAGTGATCGCAGCGTATACTCTGTCCATATAGCCGCAACACTATATTGCTTGCTTACCAGGAAAGTCGTGGAACAAGCACCCGTCCAGAGCTCTTTCGTTGGTGGAAGACAAAGTTTTGCATAAGTAGCGGACCCCCTGAGGCTGCCTGTCTCGAGTACACAATCCTCGCCCAAGATTGCGAGGATGCCCCAGCGTGGCACGCAGTCTATGCACTGTTGGGACCTGAGTCCTGTGGGTCTCGTCGTTGGTAGCTGGCTCCCATCGGACTCGTCCCTTATAGCGAGAAGCAATGCTTATATGGGAAAACAGAGAACAGACGTTTATTTACATTAGAGAGAGGTCAATAAGAAAATTTAGATATATAGTGGCGTTCTTCGTACATGGCGAGCTCTCCACTCGAAAAAGCACACCGAATGAGCCGTGGGGGCTCATTATAAAGGGTCTGTCCTCCCCAGATCCCTAGATCGGGGACCGCGTACAGAGGGCACCGTCCAATCACGGACCACACATTACCCGCGAGGGTGACGAGCACGCACGGTCCACGCGAACGTTCAAAACTGAAGCGTGGTCACCGCACGGCCATGTGGCACGAACGCGGCTCCCCCCCCGTCAAGGTGTGTCGCTGGGCGAGGGGTCTGAAGTTGATGACTGCATCCATCGAAAGGGCCGCCGTAAACAAGCTTCAAATGGTGCCGAACGATTCGTTCAATTAGCGGGACGATTCCCGGCCGCCGCCGCCGCCGTCATCTTCCAAAGAAGAAGCTGCACCGGTGGTCTCCCGAACTGCTCACGGCGCCGCGGCGGCAGGACGCCGCACCCTCCGGCCAGGTGGGAACAATACATGGCGGACACAGGCCGCCAACCCGTTTGGCGATTCAAAAGGAACATCAAAAGGAACGCCGATCCATTGTCAGACCTGGCGCCGGTCCTAACAGCCTCTCCGCCGGGGAAAGAAGATCCCGAGGTGCAGTGGCCAGCAGGTACTGTGCAGCGGGATCTGTATTGCAGCTTGTCGGCTCTTCCTCTATTACTTTTTGTCCCGAACACTGGATCCGATGATCATCGACCAAGAGGGCGTTGCTCGCAGGGATGAGGTGAACCCCTCCACCATATTCTCCGCCCACCACAAACGAGGAACTGCGGAAACTGCGCCGAAAGCACACCCACACACAAGCAAGCACACGGCAATTCTCTACTCAGAATCACCAGACTCAGATTCACCTGTGGAAGTCATTTCCTTCTACCTCAACTTTATTCCTGTGGCCCCCGCCGAGTCGCAACACCACATCAGCCACTTTTGAAGACATTAAACAAAACACTTGACACATGATTGGATAAATACAGAAAACTAGTGGGCCTCAAATCGAGGATAGAAAGCAGAAAATCGTTTTGAAGCCCTCGGGGTACTAGGGACAACGACTCAGACCATCTGCGTTGCCGTTGAGTTTACCCTTCTTGTAATGGATATCAAAGGTGTATTGTTGAAGAGCTAAGCTCCAGCGCAAAAGACGGCCGTTTTTCGATGACATGGACTGTAGCCATGTGAGGGGACAGTGGTCAGTCTCTATTGTGAACCTAGAACCGGCGATGTAACAAGCTAGCTTCTGCACAGCCCAAACAACGCAGGCACATTCCTTTTCTGAGGCACTGTATGCTTCCTCACGAACAGAAAGCTTTCTACTGGCATACAGTACAGGGTGTTCCTGGTCGTTCTCTCCCCTCTGACAAAGCACGACACCCATACCCCGGTCGCTGGCGTCACACTGAAGAATGAACGGCTTAGAGTAGTCAGGCGCGCTCAACACTGGCTGACTTTTTAGTGCCTTCTTTAGCGTAGAAAATGCATGTTCCTTGGCCCCATCCCATTTTACGGTCTGGGGTTCAGTCTTTCTAAGAGCGTCTGTCAAGGAACTTGCAATGTCAGAGTAACGCGGGATATACCTTTGATAATAACCGGCCAATCCAAGAAACGACCGAATGTCTTTCTTGGTTCGTGGTTGGGGAAAGTTGTCTATTGCGGCCAGCTTTACTTCTGACGGCCGGCGGTAGCCTTGGCCTATTACATGCCCTAGATAAGCTACCTCAGCGCGCCCCAATTGGCATTTCGCAACCTTCACTGTTAAGCCGGCCTCACGCAGACGACATAGCACAGCTCGCAAGTGTTTCATGTGGTCTATCCAGGAAGAAGAAAAAATAGCAATATCATCTAGGTACGGGAGGGCAAAGTCCTCCATACCCTGTAACACTTTGTCCATTAGGCCAGAAAAGCAATAAGGGGCATTCTTTAATCCAAAACTAAGGACCTTCGGCCGAAATGTTCCCATCGGGGAAATAAACGCCGCAAGCCTACTAGCCCTTTCAGTTAGAGGCACCTGCCAGTATCCCCTGACTAAATCCAAAGTCGAGATGAAATTGGCACTGCTGACTTGCTCAAGTCTTTCCTCAATATGCGGAATTGGATAAGTTTGGTCCTTTGTAATCGAGTTGAGCCTCCGATAGTCAATACACGGTCGCGGCTCTTTCCCTGGGACCTCAACCAAGATCAGAGGCGAGGTGTAATCACTCTCTCCTGGCTCGATCACTCCTAGCTCGAGCATTCGGTTTATCTCCGCGGCCATTATTTCCCGTTGCCTCGGGGAAACGCGGTAAGCTTTAGAACGAATTGGTTCCGAAGATGTCAGCTCAATATCATGAACTAGGGCTTTGGTTCTGCCAGGTGTGTCTGAAAATGTTTCTTTAAAGTCAAACAATAGTTCCTTCAGTTCCGCTTTCTGATCTGGCTCCAACCCCGCCTGCTCTACCAGGTTACTAATAGTCTCGCCAATGTCTTTGTTTTCTGTTGTTAACTCCGGGAAATCAATAGGCATTTCTTCCGGTTGATTGAGCGACATGTTTACGACGGCATGCCTCTGCTGGTACGGTTTGAGCAGATTAGTGTGGTACACCTGTTGCGTTTTACGCCTTCCCAGTCCAGTAACCAAGTAATTTGTGTCTGACAATTTCTGAACTACCTCAACAGGTCCCTCCCACTGGACCTGAAGTTTATTCTTCAGTGAGGGTTTCAGTATCATCACTTTTTCCCCTACTCGAAAGCTTCGCGTCCGGGCTGTCTTGTCATAATAGCGCTTAGCGTTGTTTTGAGCTCTGCGCATTTCCTGCTCCGCTAGTTCTTGAGCTGCGTGAAGTCGGTCCAACAGCTCAAGTACGTATGCTACTACCGAAGGGTCGTCCGCCCGGCCCTCCCAAGATTCTCGAACAATGCGAAGTGGGGAGCGAAGAGCACGTCCGTAAACAAGCTCCGCAGGCGAAAACCCTGTTGACTCGTGAGGAGCGACCCGAAGCGCGAACATAGCTGCGGGCAAGCAAGCCTCCCAATCCTCTTTTTGCTCATAACAAAGGGCGCGTAGCAGCCGTTTCATGACTGAATGTACCTTTTCTACAGCATTTGACTGAGGGTGGTACACTGAACTGTGGATGATTTTAACACCACACTTTTCTAGAAATGTCGAGGTTAGTGCACTTGTAAAAACAGATCCCTGGTCGGACTGAATTTCTGCAGGGAAGCCTACACGTGCAAAGATAGATAAAAGCGCTTTAACTACCTCTTCCGAGCTGAGCTCCTTTAACGGTACTGCTTCCGGGAATTTCGTGGCCGGGCAGAGCACTGTGAGTATGTGCCGGTACCCGGACTGCGTTACAGGAAGTGGACCCACTGTGTCTATAACTAGCCTGCGAAACGGTTCTGTGATAATGGGGACCAGCTTCATAGGTGCTTTAGCCTTATCCCCTGGCTTGCCAACGCGTTGGCACGTGTCGCAGCTTCTTACAAATGCCTCCACCTCCCGAAAGCAGCCGGGCCAGTAAAACTCCCGTAACAAACATTCTTTTGTTTTTTTGATGCCGAGATGCCCTGACCACAAACCTCCGTGGACCAGGTGCAGCAGCTCCTTGCGGAAAGGATACGGTACGACTAGCTGATTAAACCGAACTCCTTTTCGACTCGTGTACTTTCTGTACAAGACGCCCCCCTTTTTGGTGAACTGAATGTTTTGCTTAGCCACCCCTTCCTTCGCGTCTGGCGTTAGGTTACGGAGAGTGGAGTCATTTTCCTGTTCCACTATCAGTTCTGTAGGACTTACATTTAACAGCTTTATAGTGCATTCTACTTCTCGAGATGCCTCGGATTCATCCGGTTTCTTACATCTTTCTTTAGATATTGTGTTTTGAGGCTCCATTATAGGGTGGTCCAGTTTCGTGCCAGGTAAAGAAGGCTCTGCCGCTGAAGCTGTTTCGTCTGCCACCGGATCTTTACCAACTGTCTGAGCGGCGAGCTCCCTTGCTTTGGATCGAGTTAAGGCCTGTACGATACCCTCACTGAACCCAATTCCTTTTTGTCGCAGCAAGTACTCTGATTTATTTGAGAACAAATACGGGTATTGCACTGGGAGATGTGCCGAAACGGCAGCTTCAGTGTCTAGAACACCGAAAGGGCCTTCGATGCGGACTCTTGCTACTGGGAGACATGCACTGTTTGTCTCTACTGCTTGTCTTATCCATGCGCATTCTCCTGTAAACTGACTCTCCTCGACATAGGACGGGTGCACTACATCCATAGTGGCGGCCGAATCGCGGAGCACGCGGCACGGTTGGCCGTTCACGACTAGGTCTCGGATGTATGGTTCTAGCAATTTCATGTTTTCGTCATTACTACAGAGTGACATTAACACAACTTTCGGGTTCTTACAACCCAAAGAAATATGCCCCGTCTGTTGGCAGTTATAGCAAACTATCGGCTTCTTGGCCTCGAACGCCTTTTTCTGTTGCCCTTCCGCCCTTTTCTCGGGTGCTTCTTCCTTTCTCTTGTTTTTCTCATCACCGCTTCCTTTGGAGTCTAAACCCTCCTTTGGCATATACCGACCCGACTTTGTCCATCGCGGAGGCTTGTCGGCCCGATATTTACTAATCTCCCTCCTAGGGACATCCTCGCCTTCGAGGGCACGGCGATTTACGTACTCCTCTGCGAGCTCTGCCGCTCTCGTGATAGTATCTACTCCTTGTCTATCCTGAACCCAGTACCTAATGTTTTCAGGTAGACGCCGAAAGAATTGTTCCAACGCAAAACACTGCAGAGTCTTTTCCGCGTCGCCAAGCGCACCCTCCTCTCTAAGCCATTCCTCCAGATTTACCTTTAAGGTGTACGCAAACTCTGGGTATGACTCGTCTTTGGCTTTCTCGATCTCACGAAATTTTCGCCTGAACGCCTCCGCTGACAGTCTGTACTTTTTGAGCAGACTCGCTTTGACTCTGTCATAGTCGTCTGCGTCTTCTTTACCCATACGGGCTATAATGTCAGCTACTTCACACGGCAGCAGCGTAAGCAAGCGCTGGGGCCACGTGTTTTTAGCAAAATTTTCCCTCTCGCACGTGCGCTCAAAGTGCACCAGAAAAAGACCCATGTCCCCTCCTACCGCGTAGGATGGCATCAAATCTGTCATTCGGCGCTCTCTTTCTCGTGCCACTGCGCTAGCTCCGTTCATTGATTGAGCCTTTGCTAGTTCAATTTCTAGGCGTTTCATTTCCATACGATCGATACGTTCTCTTTCCCTTTCCTCTTTTTCCTCATGACGTCTCTGTTCCTCTTTTTCCTCACGACGTCTCTGTTCCTCTTTTTCCTCACGGAGCCTCTGCTCCTCTTTTTCCTCACGGAGCCTCTGCTCCTCTTTCCTTTGCGTAATAGCCTCCAAGCATTCGCTCAGCTCCTCGTCATCTGCCCCGATCTTCTCGATGGCGTCAATGATCTCCTGCTTTCTTTTCGTCTCGGCAATTACCTGGCCCAGCTCTCGGGCCAACTCTAACAACTCTGGCTTTTTTAGTCCCTTCAAATTCATGGCGGTCCTTGGTGCTGCTAACTCTTTTAACTAAACAACTTTGACGTACTATCAATACTTCCGTCTACCGTTACCAAATCACTGCTTTGTTTACAATCCTACGCAAAGCCTGGTGATATCTCAGCAAAGAAAAGCAGTGCACTCACCCTATGCAGTCATGAATTCGGACGCGTTCCTTCCAGTGTTGTCAGTGATGCCACGAAGCAGTTTTGTCCGACTCTAGGTCCTCCAGACAGCAGGTCTCAGCATTGCCTCCTGGTCGATGAGCTCGATCCCACCGCTGCCATCCGTTGTTGGGACCTGAGTCCTGTGGGTCTCGTCGTTGGTAGCTGGCTCCCATCGGACTCGTCCCTTATAGCGAGAAGCAATGCTTATATGGGAAAACAGAGAACAGACGTTTATTTACATTAGAGAGAGGTCAATAAGAAAATTTAGATATATAGTGGCGTTCTTCGTACATGGCGAGCTCTCCACTCGAAAAAGCACACCGAATGAGCCGTGGGGGCTCATTATAAAGGGTCTGTCCTCCCCAGATCCCTAGATCGGGGACCGCGTACAGAGGGCACCGTCCAATCACGGACCACACATTACCCGCGAGGGTGACGAGCACGCACGGTCCACGCGAACGTTCAAAACTGAAGCGTGGTCACCGCACGGCCATGTGGCACGAACGCGGCTCCCCCCCCGTCAAGGTGTGTCGCTGGGCGAGGGGTCTGAAGTTGATGACTGCATCCATCGAAAGGGCCGCCGTAAACAAGCTTCAAATGGTGCCGAACGATTCGTTCAATTAGCGGGACGATTCCCGGCCGCCGCCGCCGCCGTCATCTTCCAAAGAAGAAGCTGCACCGGTGGTCTCCCGAACTGCTCACGGCGCCGCGGCGGCAGGACGCCGCACCCTCCGGCCAGGTGGGAACAATACATGGCGGACACAGGCCGCCAACCCGTTTGGCGATTCAAAAGGAACATCAAAAGGAACGCCGATCCATTGTCAGACCTGGCGCCGGTCCTAACAGCACCCCTGTCGCAGCATCCCCGTGACGCAAATGGTTTACCGCGCGATGGAACACAGTGCGGAGATTTGGGTCTCTCTGCGTGAGATCAGCGTTCCTTTCTGATGTTTATGACAAGGGGCTCTAGATGATGTCTGCGGGTTGGGCCTCGCACGCGGTATGTCGTGCTTAATACGTCGGCGAATATAGATAAATGTATGCGTATGTCCCGTCCCGCATGGTCGCCCAGCATGTCTGTGTGGCCGCGCGTGAGATATAGCTGACACAGGATTTATACTGGCCTGCAGCTGTATTCCGTGTGGATAATCTATAGAACGCGGACAGACCCGCCTACACTACGTTTATTCTCGCATCTATACGGCTGCCCTGCGTTGGAAGCGTACAGCTGACGATCGCTGTGCGTTTAGCTGTGCCCATTTCTTCGTGCGAAAGGTGGTCCTACTGGAACGGTGAGATGAAAAGAGCGCGTCCTTCCAATAGCCGCCTTGTTTGAAACCGACGTTACATTACTCCTGCATGTGCGACCGCAAAGATAGGATTAACCACACACTTACAGAATGATATTAAGCTATGTATATTACCTATGTAGGAAGATGTCTCTATAAGGTACATCTGCTTCTGCGATTGGAAAAGCCTGCAGAAATCAGGAGAATTTCGTGAGACAAACTGTTTATTTGCCAGAAGATGACGTGGCTGTGTTAGCTCTTAGTACGCACTCTGCACGTCCGATCAGTCTCCGAGACATCGACATGCATAGAAAGGTGGTGCCACAGGAAACAGCTTGTCGCAGCCCGTTCGGCAGGCACATCGCGTACGCTTTCACCGTCGTGCCTCAAGTTGGCCATGGTTCTTGAGTGACTTCACTCGCATGCAGACTATCTCAGCATGCATGCAGATCAACTTTTTCTCATGCTTGCCAAAAGTATCACTCTGCGGCATAGCCGCTCTCCCCAGCGCGGTGGCAATAATAGAACGCTGTCGCTTATGGTCGCCTCGCCACACCCCTGACCTTCTGTCCCGAGGCCCTAATCTCCGCCACGTATCGGCCTTGTTGCGAGGCAGGCTGCTGTCCGCCCTCACTTTCTCGATCGCGCTCTCCGCTTCTCTCGTTCGGCATGGATGCCAGTCCGGAGGAGTGCGGTCTGTGCGGATGTCCGGAGCCAGTTTTACGTTTGCTTTGTGAAGACGCGTTGTGCAACGCCGCCCGAAGGGATGCCCTCTCCCGGACACTGCGTCAACTCGATGGCCGACTGCTCGAGGAACTCGAGGTACATACATGCCCAGCGAGTGTTCCAGCTTTCGCACGAACTTACGTACGAAACTCTCGCCTAGCTCTCCTGTAACGGCGAATCAGCTGCTTTCGCAAGCTTTTGTGTCTGTTCGCGAGTATACACCGTGTTTCCGACAACAAAATAGCGCAATATATGGCTTGTAGCGATGTTATTAAAACCAAGCTGTATCCACAGCATGTGGAGACGCGAAGTTTGCGATGGCACATTAAATTTTATCAAAACATCGCATGCGAGTACTTTCTTTATCTTTCTTTATTCACGCTTAAACGCGTTCTTTTGATACGTCGTCGTCACATTGAAGCAGATTAGCAGTGAAGTTGTCCGTCATTAGAGCCAGTAGGTGCGGAAGCTGCGTCCATGACGTCGCATGCTACCTATGGCGCAACTTCTGTCCGCCGTCACATGCGGAACAGTCACGTGACATAACCTAAAACGACTTATGACGTCACAACACCGCCGTGAGATTTCAATTGAAGCTACGGCTCTACTTGGCGTTGTGCAATATTATAAATGTCTTTATTTCGCTAGTGCCAGTGAACAGGGGACACCCGTTCACCGGGCGCCTGGTAACCAATGCCACGTCGCTTCGCGGTTCTAGATATATTTTACCGGCATCCCTAAGGCCCGTATTCACAAACCAACCTCGGCCTTACCTCACGTTTCCCTCAACCTTCAGCACTCTCTACGTGAGCTATAAAGGCCCAAAAATGATGACAGAGTGAACGTCAAGGACAAGACTGGTTCGTGAATACTGGCCCAATATGTTCATCACGCGCAATAGAGGTTTAAAACCGACAAGGAAAACTCGAGGAAAAGATGAGGTTGGTTTGTGAATACGGGCCCGATTCCAGAGCCACAGTGAGAAGAAACGCGCCACTTTTCCATCGACATAATACGTGATGTTATTCTTAGATCGTCCAAGTGACTCTTTCGTACATGACACGTCCACCAGAAGCTCCTCGACTGCTAGCTTTGTAACATGGAATCACGCTCGCTAGTGTAAACTCGTTTGCACGCTATGGGCTGCGTTTTTGTTTTTTGTTGCCGCTGCTTTACAGCTCCTTAGGTGTATACAGTGGTGGTCTAATCTTACGGGGGATCTGAGTCAGAATTAATATTACTCGTGTTTCGGCCTTGCTTGCCTCCACAAGAACGATTGTTAATCAAAAAAATGCCGCCATATCCACGAAGTGAATGATGATGAGTGGGCGAAGCTCCGGAGGTAAACCTGGTAAACCATGAATCCTCCGTACATTTTGCCCACTCGATTTTATTGCAACGCTCCCCCTAGCGTACGTCGCCGCACTATATCGAACGATGACACGCGCCATATGTGGCATCATTCCTATTTTATAACACCTCGCATCTTTCATAATCAACTACACGTACCGCCGTCTAGTTTATAACATCTTGCATCTTTTGGACGGACGGACGGACGGATGGACGGACAGATGGACGGATGGATGGACGGACAGACGGATGGTCGGATGGGTGGATTGACGGATGGATGGATGGATGGACGGACGGACGGACGGACGGACGGACGGACGGATGGATGGATGGATGGATGGATGGATGGATGGATGGATGGATGGATGGATGGATGGATGGATGGATGGACGAACGGATGGACGGATAGACGGATGGATATGGCTGTACCCTTTAGATCGGGCGGTGGCTAGCGTAATACTTAGAACTGAACGAGAGGTGGCTACATACAGGGGACGCACAGCCCACGCCTTAAGGAGCTTCGCTCCTAAAAAGCACTGGCTTATTGCAGAGAGACTGATTTGCACATCCCCTTGGCTCGTAACACGCGCTGCATACGTAGGAGCCTGAATAAAAACTAGGCGTTTACTCCGTGCCATGCTTGCATTGTAAACGCTGCTGCTTGTCGGTTGTGATTTGTTCCTCTTAAAGACGGCGTTTCATAATCATAAGTATGTGCTCGAACGCTATAGATTGCGTAGCATGTTTCCTTCAGCGCAGCGTTTTTGTTTCTCCAACTCTTGGCCTGTACAGTCTGAGAGATCCATAAATTTACTAAAAGTATGTGTAAACCAACTGAAACCGATTCACACTTCTGTACACAGAAAGAGCATCGAGTATTGAGACAATATACACGCAGCAAAAACGATAAAACAACCTTCATTATTTGTACAGTGTTGAGTTCGTTGTGGACGTGTTCCACATGGCACCGGCCGCGTGTCGCGATGTAGCGAGTGTGAAAGGAAGCATTCACATTGTCTTCGTGTTGGACTCAACTATTCTTTTTGCGCTTCCATTTCACCCTCACAGGATATGGCGTTAAGCGTTGTGGATGGGCATACTCTGCAGGCATGCTCGCATAGCCCATTGGGACGGTGTGGAAATTCATTTGGTCGACAGGGGAGCGGGTAGTGGCACATCTGTTTACCTTGTTCTTCTACATGTTTTATACTGTGCTTTTTTAGTCATTGTCCTAGCGAAAATGAAATACATGTACAAGACTGACTGGAAAGCTGGCAGTCTTTTTTTTTTGTCTCTTGCTGCCCCTCAACCACCACTCTCTTTCTGTAGTCGTGAATAGCGTATCTACAGATAGAACATGTTTATATGTATCAGCGAGCAAACAAAACATTTCGAGCGAGTAAGTCGGGCTGGTTGTTAGTGATAATGAGGCGTTGGCGAGACACCTTCAGTTGACAAAAGTGAGTCAACATTATCTGAGAGTCTGCGAACTTGTGGCTCTTGTCGGGCCAGGAAAAAGATAATGAGCCATGTTAAAAATGACGAAGTCAACCTTTTTCATTCCCTAACGCAGAACCTAACAGCGTCAGGAGCTGCACAGTGTCGAAGCGGACTCGGCAGACTCAGCCCAACCAACATTTTCCATAGTCCGAAGGGTACTATGGAAAACGCATGCTGCAAACGAGATCATACCCATCACGAGGCCGACTCAGCCGTTACTGTCTCAGACCTAAATCAACAATGCCCAGACTGCACAGAAGTGTATACTGTTCACTCCTTCACGCGCTCTGGCAAAGTCCCGCGTTCCCTCAGGGACCTCTCACTAGTGAGTCCGACTGGGAATAGGTGCTCAGGAGTCCCGAGCTCCACCACGACCTAAGAGCAGTCCAGAGGGCCCAAGAACTGCCGGAACGCCACCACGTTCCCGCCCCGGCTCGGGCGTCGTCAATTAACGGTAGCGGCTGATATGTGGTGTTTATACCATACATCAGCCACCACCTTGGTGCTTGGTTCAAGCCACCACCTTGGAGGTTTAGACTCCTCAGGACCTTTTATTGAAGTTCTTGACAGACTGATTCCGAAAAGGGCATAAAATACGCATTTAATAACCACGTGGGTATTCCTGACTTCAGTTTACGTGACTCACATTGGACTCTCTGTCAAGGAAGTTCACTCCTCTCACGAAGGAACACTGGACGCCATATGTGGATTGTTGTTTAGCATAGCTGCCGAATAATAATGACATTTTTTTTAAATAATTATATTGTGGTTGTCGTGAGTGAATTAATGATTATGCGATAATGAACTTTTCCATTTAACAAAATATTTTTCACGTACCGCCGACTTTTTTAAGTCGACATTCAATATTGATTGTGATGCATTGTGTGCGAGAGGGTGGAACACATGTCAGACAGCGCTTGATTGTGTGTATATAAGTACACGGCGCTCGAAACCGTGTACAACCCGCCCCTCAGTGAAAACTTTTGAGCGGTTGTGGTGTAACTGAACTTTAATTTTTACAGCGTTTCGTTCGCTTCGGGAAATAATACTTGAAGTGAACAGTACGAACTTCGCGCGGAGAGCCTTGCTGTTTAATTTTGTGTTTATCGTTGGTTTGAGTATAGACGCGCGTACCACATATACCACACATCGTATACCACATATTAACGGCACTACACTTGCGTTTCTCAAGAAGCAACTGAAATTTGTGTTCGCTTGCATGCATATACACGATATATACGAAAGAAGCGTAGCCAAGACTTCATTTTTCGGAGAGGTGGGGGAATCGCGGCATATCTGTGCGTTCGTGTTTTCGCATCTGTATCATAGCATTGTATTCGGTAGACATCTCCCTTAGATTTAGTTTAAATAGTATCTTTGCCTGTTTTTTTTATCACATAACAGTAGGCATACGCATGGAATACGGAGGTGGTGGAAGAGGGGGGGGGGGGGCATTTGAATTGTTGAACTCTTCCTGGCTGCAATGCAGTGGTCCACAAAGGCAATATCGCGCGTGTGCGCGCGGCAGTTGTCAGTTGTTAGCGGGGGCGTTTGTGACGTCTTGACTATTTTCTTGCGTCCGTATTTGGACGGCGTGTGTTTAAAAATGTTACATCGAGTGTCGCTCACCGTGGTTCTCCATCCGATGCCTCAGGTGCTGGAGCAGGAGAAGCACGCCCTGCGTCGCAAGCTGGAGTCCCTGTCGGGCGAGAGCGACAGCCGGCTGGCCGAGCTGCAGGCCGACCTGTCGCAGGCCAGGCAGCAGCTGGCCGACCAGCAGGAGCTGCTACGAGCGTTGGAGAAGGAGAGGGGGGCCCTGGTGCACGAGATGACCGACCAGAACCAGAGGCTGGCGCAAGAGCTGAAGGCGGCGCGAAGGGCCGAAGACCAGGCGGCCGGACAGTACCGGAGCCTGAGGCAGCAGCTGTCCATGCGCCGCTCTAGTTTGGACGACCACGTGGCGCAGCTCCAGGGGCTGCGAGACGAGGTGCTTGGTTTGCCGCGACATCGATATTTATATCTTGTGCTAGCGTATCGCATTATAAACAGCCAGCTCTTCTGATAGCGAATTCTCTTCGCTATATGCGGTGTTTCGTTGCGAATATAAGACTATAAAAAAGCTTTGGTATAATGTATGATGCGCAGTGCTCGTCAGTTCAAACGCATATCATAGCTTGCGAAATAAATAGTTGTATATGCGATACAAGCTTTATGAGAACCAACATACAGCCAAGCCAAGCAAGGAACTTTATTTGCCGTAACCGTGATGTAAATATATACATATTTCTGCAATAATTAATGCAAATAACGACGCCTGTATATACGTTGCTTGGCCTGATTATCTGTTGGCTCTCAGGTAACAAAGAAAAAAAACGTGCGCTTGAAGTATTGTATACGTGTGTTAAGCATGTAAGGTAGTACTGCACTGCAGCTATATACATACCACTTCTAGCCTAATCTATAGGCTGTTATCGCGATTACGCAACATATTGAGCCCCCCCCCCCCCCATTCACGAATCCATGCGGGCCTGATGATCACGGGAGAGAAGTTATAATTTTGACGTTACATGCGGCAATCTTCCAAAGATCTGTCTGTCGCGGTGGAGCAGCTATTGTAGTGCTCGGTTGCTGATACAAAGGCGATCCCGGCCACGACGGTCGCATTTCGATCAAGGCGATACGGTGTAGGCCTGTGTACAGTGCAATGTGAGTGGAAGATACAGAACACCGGAATGTCGAAACTGCCGGAGCTGTGTGCGAGTGATGTGAGTAATTTTAAATGAAAAGAAGAGAAGAGTGAGCCCCGTAACTGTCTCTCAGGGGGAGGACACCTCAACAGTAGCTCACGAGGGGTGGGGGTAAAAGAGGGATTAAAAGGGTAGGATTAAAAGGTAAAGAGATAGATTGAGAGAGGAAGGAGAGAGCGAGGTGCAGGGACTGCGAACGATGGAAGTAAAGAGGAGATAGGAAAGATGGACACGGTCGCAGGAGTCCGAGGTCGGGGCACCACTCGGCGAGAGCTCTTGTCGTCGCCAGGAGATGGCGTATGGCGAGCCCAGTCGGCCAGAGCTGCGCTGTCGTTGGAGATCGCGGGGGCACAACCGGTCGGCACGAAATCCAGAGAGCGAGTCCCCTGCCAAAGCTTTTCGCTTCGGCATTTCTCGTAATCGTGTCTTGGTTTTGAGACGTAACACCCCAGATGTTATTATGATCTTTCAAAAGTCCCTTATGCTCTTCATACCGAACCCGATGGAGCATGCATACCACGCAGCGGTGGTTGTCTGTAGCGCATGTCGGCTTGAAGGTCACCTCCTGCTTCAATCGACGAGAAGTTCCCAAACTATAGCAGTCATTTTTTTTTTTTACGAATTCCTTCTCGTTCCACACACCGACGGCAAACCACGCTTTTCAAAGAAGGCGGCGTCTTTCCTCTCTGCCGCTTGCTCACGCTCCCACGACACTCCTGCACAGCTCTCACACCGCGGCAAACTATTCGCACGCACGTGGTACACTTGCCCACGTGAAATTCCAGGTCTATTTAGCTTATAAAGTTCGAGTGTAGTAAAGAAAAAAAAAGAGGAATACTTCAGAACGATTGTTTCACGTCTGAGAAAACGTGGTATATACGAGATGTCGGGGCATACACGCGCAACGTCCCCCGTCTGCTGCTTGGCAATTAAAAAAAAAAAAAACCTTTTCATCTTCGCCGGCTGCTTCTTTGTTTTACCCTTTTATTAAGGAGAGGTCTCAGCGTGGGCTAGTACGTGCGTCAATGCGCCTTTGCGCGTGGGACGGGAAATCGCGGACGTGTGAGGTAATGCACCCCTTGAGATTTTCACGAACAAACTCGTGAACCTCATGTTCAGTCACTGCCTCCTCGATGGCATCATTAAATATTAAAAAAAGAATCGTGAATATTTCTTTACGTGAGACTCAATGGTAAATGCCATCAGTTCTACGTTGAGATGTACAGCCGGCATAAGCGCCACACCTGCCCTAAAAGCCTCGTAAGCATGACTTCGTCCTATAGTAAGGCGACGGAAATGGGCAGACACACAATGGAATAAGCGCGCATGCGTCCTCGCTGTCGCAGACAATTTTTAACGAGCTTGGGGTGAGTTGACTTACACATATGCTGGATAAAACGCTTTGACGAAGGCAGTGTTGTTTTTCTTTTTGCAAGGAAATGGAAAGATTAGAATATCAATTATAAAATTATTTTACACTGTAGCTTCCCCAGTTGAACAATTTATGTATAGCGAATAGCAGAATAATGTAGAACAACGAGAACATAGGACGAACAAATCCGCCAGACATCGTCAACTTAAGTTCAATTTAGTGTCGAGGAAAACTCTTGAGCCTTGGCTGCATTTTTGGTCGAGTGGCGCTCGTTCCGCGCGCTTGGCGGTCATTAAGTTTTCGCATGCAGCAAAATCGTTGAGTGTACACCCGGCGCAAAGAGCGTGCTCTTGCGACCCGGCATGTGCTTACCTTCATTTTGCTTTTTTTTTCTCTTTTGTTGCATTGTATGCTCAGAGGGTATTTTTCTGTACGATTTAACCAGTTTTATGATTTTCCGGATTTATAGTTATCGCGCTTCATTGCATCAACTCTGTGCCCGCACGATCCAAACGGCTGCGTCAGCCATCTGTTGTAAGGTTTCTCCTCGACTTTATGGAGGAAACGAAGCTGCATAATTCTGTTTAATATGTATTGATGCCGTAGGGCCAACTTCTGCAATAAAATAAAGTAATTGATTGCTATAAGGTGAGTGGAAAACAGTGTTCGCAAAGACAAGGACATATTCACGTGCAAAACAAAACAAAACAAAAAGCGCTTTGCTCTCGTTTCACAGGTTTGTGTTGAAGGCTCCCGTGAATCGATACGACGAAGTGTATGACTTTTTTATTGTGTTCGTTAATGCCGTTACATACATTCTACCTACGTCCACCAATAGTAGTACGTAGATACTTTTTCACGCCGCGGAAGTTAACCTCGAGTTACGATTGCGGAAGGTCTCAATACGGCTGGTCACACCTCCGGTGACGTCAGAGCATCTTCACTTTATCTCACGCCTCACACCCAACGAGGTAATTGTTCCCACAGCAACAATTTACACACAGCCTACACCTTTTATCCTCTGTGTTGTGGTAAGTAGGCGTGACCCCCCATGACGTCAGCTCAGTGAGGTCAGCGTTTGTATTCCCACGCCATTGTGTAGAAAGAAGGTATCTCTTTAATCTTCTGAAAAGACACGTGCGTGCATGCAACAGTGCTGTAGTTGCCACGTGTGGTCGCATGCATACACACACAGGATGCGCCCTTACCGAAAGTGCCCACTCTTTGTTGACGCGCCTGACGAGGTTTCATTCAAAAAGAAAACGCCTTGCATGTATACGAAATTCTGTCCCGGCGATACACTTGACTGAATACGTGACTTGGGACAATCGCACGGCAGCCTCACAACGTCTGCATAGGATGACCATCTCAGGGGTATAAATGCGTCGAGAGGGTCGCGGCTGCATGCATGCATGCTTTGCGAAGACGATCCCTTATACTTTCGCGCGTAAATAGAGAGGGTTGGGGAGGTCGTGACCTTACGTTCATTGTTCTCGCAACTTGGAGCAACAACAATTGCGTGAAGAAGAAGCAGGATGCATACACGTATCGCTATGTGCCGTCGCGTTGTTGGGGAGAGCTATCGGCTGATCGGCATGCATACTGTACGCAGGGGGTTCACTCATTACCTCTAAGATATGTTTATTCTGCTATAGCTGGCACATGACAACATGGATACGACTTTGTGAGACAGACGATTGCAGAAACAACGTGTCTAGTAAAAGGGAAAATTATGAAGCTTTGCGTGCCGAAACAATGATGTCAACATGCAACACGTGCCGTATCGCCATCGAACAAGTTGTCCAGAGGTTGAAGTTTCAGTCCCTACCAGCGCCAGAGTTAATTTTCCGTCCACCTTAACTCATTCATATTGCCCCGCCGCGGTGGTCTAGTGGCTAAGGTACTCGGCTGCTGACCCGCAAGTCGCGGGATCGAATCCCGGCTGCGGCGGCTGCATTTCCGATGGAGGCGGAAATGTTGTAGGCTCGTGTGCTCAGATTTGGGTGCACGTTAAAGAACCCCAGGTAGTCGAAATTTTGAGCCCTCCACTACGGCGTCTCTCATAATCATATTTATTTATTTATTTTTATTTATTATACCCTCAGGGCCAGAGGCATTACAGAGGGTAGTGGTACAGAACAAAGGCATAACATGAGGTAGCATGGTTGCAAAAAACGTTGTGTACATAAAAAGGAAAAGGAAAGACAAAACAAATTAGTATTATCGCAACAATGTGGTCACACAAACACAGATTAAACATCAGATATTTCTGCATATACAATATTGGCTAAGGCAGCACGGAACAGTTGGTTATCGGTGATACCCGCAATTTCAGCGGGAAGGTAGTTCCATTCCCGAAACGAACGGGGCAAGAATGACTGAGTGGCAGATTTTGTATGATAATAGTTAATGCCAACCTTGTGACGGTGGTCAACGCGATGGGAAATGTATAGTGGTTGGGGTAAGAGTTCGTTGCGCAGGAAGGAATGATAATATATTTTATGTAGCATGGTTAACCGAAAATGTTTCCTGCGTGATGATAAAGAGGGAAGGGAAAGGCTGCTTTTCATTGAAGATATGCTGGCAGTACGGTTATAGTTTGACAGGATAAAGCGAGCGGAATTATTTTGAACAAGCTTGAGAGAAGCGATTAGATTTTCTTGGCTTGGATCCCATACTGATGCTGCGTACTCTAACTTGGGGCGTATTAAGGATTTGTAAAGCGATAATTTTAGTGACGATGGGGCTCTAGAAAAATTGCGGCGTAAATACCCTAACATGCTATTAGCGTTGTTGATGATATGTTCAATATGTGTTGACCAGCTGAGATTAGTTGTAATGTGCACTCCAAGGTACTTATATGATGTAACTAGTTCTAAAGCTATGTTGTTTAGGTAATAAGTTGACTGATGCTTGGGGTTGCGGGATACATGCATAACCTTACATTTGTTAATGTTTAATTCCATCAGCCAAGTTTGGCACCAGTTAGAAACAGCGGTTAGATCAGACCGAAGGATTCTAATGTCGTCACTATTATTAATCTTACGAAATATCACACAGTCGTCTGCAAACGAATGAATATTAGAGCACAATTTTGAAGGGAGGTCATTAATATAGATAAGAAATAGAAGGGGCCCTAGGACGGATCCTTGTGGGACCCCAGAGCGCACTTCGCTGAAAGAAGAGTTAAAGCCATTAGCATGAACAAATTGGGTGCGGCGGGTAAGGAATGATTCAATCCATTGTAGCACGTTTCTATCAAGGTTGAGGTTACTTAGTTTGTGAAGTAGAAGTTGATGACAGACCTTATCGAATGCTTTAGAAAAATCTAAATAAATGCAGTCTGCTTGAGACGAACTGTCCAGGATAGTGTGCAGTTTTTCAGTGAAGGTTATGAGCTGCGTTTCACAGGAGTATGTTTTACGAAACCCGTGTTGCGCAGGAGTGAAAAAGGAGTTTGAATGGAGGAAATTTACAAGATTTGTGAATAATACATGTTCTAGAAGCTTGCAGCAAGTGCTAGTAAGGAAAATGGGGCGATAGTTAGTAGGAGAACATTTATTTCGGGATTTATAGATAGGAACCACCTTCCCGATTTTCCATTGAAGAGGTAGCGTAGATTGATCGAGAGATTGCTGAAAAATTTTTGCCAAGATGATTGAGCTAGTTGCAGATGTATTTTTCAAAAATTTAGCGTCAACGCTGTCATAACCAGGTGAAGAATGAAACTTCAAATTGCTTATAAGGGCGGCAATACCAGGAGCGTCCATGTTCACTGGCGGCATTTGGACGTAATTGCAGTAAGGTAGGTGTGGCAAAGAGATGTTGGATTTATGCGAAAAATTGTTTACAAATGTTTCATTAAGGACACCAGCACATTCACTTTCAGAAATATAATAAGAAATATATGCTGGTTTTGGGACGTTAAACCCCGCAAATTAATCAACTCATTTATATTTATGCCATTATTACTGCACTATGTAAGTCAAATATTACAAATAATATACTCTACACATTCTACTTCGCTTCATTGTCTGTCGGATTTCGTAAGGCAGTGTCCAGCAAAAAAGCGAGCCGTTGATCGATTCCCCTGCTTTCGTTCGCGTCCCGTAAAGGGAATTTCAATAAAGCCCTCCTTTGGGTTGGTTAGTACAATGTGAACAATGGTCGCGGAATTTGACAAGGTCAGCAGTTGACCTTGTTCTGATTGAGTTGACCGCGCCCACTTGTTCGGATTGAGTTATTCTGTGCTTCCGTAAGTGTCTCTTCTGCAACAACTGTGCAGCGCGAAAATTCCGCAACCTTTGTTTAGTGGGAATCCTCCGCTTTAATTTCGTCTGCCTTGGGCATATTTAGCAGTATCCATATGCAAAGACACTGACGTTTTAGCATGTCGCCTTCTATCGAAATGCGTCCGCCGTGGCTTCGGTTCGCCCCCACGCCCTGACCCCAGCAGTGTAGCCACCAAGCTACTACGGCGGCCAGAATGACTCACTCAGTACAGTGAGGTGATGTAAAGCTCACACAATCAAGGATAGAGGAAGGTGATGAGGGCACAAAGAGCTTGCGCTGTCATCACCTCCCTTTGTCCCTGTTTGTGGGCGATCGACAGTGTTGTGCTATGCAAAACCAACTCGCCCAAACGTTTGTGCTTTCGGAATACTAGGTGGCACAGCTGAAAAAATTCAAGCACTCTGAATCATGTGGGGCGTGTTATTGGCACGATTAACTCAGATAAGCTCGTGATCATATCTCGGTGGACACTCTTTGTCATAATCAATGTCTCGTTTTCGTTCGAGGCACCGAACAGCAGGACAGCGGAGTTCTTCATGAACTCCGTTTCTTTTTTAACTGCCTTGTGCGGCTGAATTGCACCGAGAGTTTTCTTTTTAAATTGACTGCGAGGGAAAAGAAAAAGGAAACAGATTTCGGCTTTGTGTTGTCTTAGGCGAATGCATAGCGCTGTGAGTTATGTACCGCGCGAGTGCATTTCGAATAGTCAATCACTGCGAGGGACGCGTTAAATATGCCGAGATTCACGTTCTCACACTACTGCGGCAGTTCGCAGTGCGCTCAAAGTGTCACTGGACCACTTCCGGCCTAACACATTGAGAGTGCTCTCAACCATGCGCCAGTAAGCTTGCCTGTTAGAATATTCCGCTCACGGAAGAAAAACGAGCTGCTATGTACTTCACAGAGGCACGCTTTGACCATTTCCTCCTCAGGCTACTCCAACACCACTGTGGTTATTGTTACCGAAATTTGTTTGCTGTAAACGCCGTATGACTCCGGCTTTCCAACGCGGAAGATTGTTATTCGGCGGCTCGGGTCACGGCTCAGAGCCTCAACTCCTACGTCATTCGGTCTCCTTGAGAATGGCGTCTGTGGGACACTGTGTGTGTCTGTGCGTTCACGTTTCTTTTTTTCTATTTTTTGTACAGCGGCATCAGCTGTTAAAAAGAACGGGAGGCCAGCCAGAAGCATAAACGGTCTGTGAATCGCCCTGACTTACCCACAGACCACAGTGAGTGGCCGTTTTTCCCGTCCAGCGATGCGTGTATAAACCATCCACAAAACATGTGGCCGCTTTTGTCCGTGCGCGGACGTGTTTTTTATGTTTTTAAAATTTTAACTAGACGCTTCCACCGTCGCCGTGTATATACAGTCTCAGCGCACACACTGTATTGGCAGTCCAGGTCGTTGGGACATGCGGAAGCGACCGCGGACTTATCCATCACTTTTATGGACGCCTCAGCGCGTCACACAAGAATGTCCATGAAAAAAAAAATCCCGCGGACATCGGTCGCCGTTTTCATGTACGGTTCCTGCTTACGCGATCTCTTTCCTCCGACTGTCTTTCTCCAAAGAGTTCCTTGTTTCCTTCAAGGAGAATATCAGGGAGTCGAGGAGACGCTGCTGAACTATGGCATTAAGTGGTAGGTGTATACTTTAGCGAGTAACCTTTTCTTTCTGGTCCAGCCATCGATGCGTTTGTGACAGCGATGCGAAAAAAAACACGCCCTCGACAGGGGCTCGGCTGGAGGTAGCCCCGACTACTGACCTTATAGTCGTCGTGTGCGGGACTGACACGAGAGGTCGAGTCGGTGTGGCCAGAGACGCGACCACGACACTCGCCTTCCTGTGTGCAACTTCGCCTATGAGAGAATACAGTTACCCTCATCAATGGGTCAACGTGAATAACTACGTGGTGTAGAAATGACCAGATGCCGCTTTATACTTTTAATATGCGGTTGTGCTGGGACGACACATTGTGCGCTGCGTCTTCAATGGATGCATATACCAGACGTAAGCGAGGCGAGTTACGTTGGCATGACCTGTGTACTTCTGTGTTTGAGTTCTGGACTGCAGCTCGTGAGGAACGAAATTCTATGATTTTTAGGAACACCTAGGGTGAAATACTCGGTATATAACAAAGAATTAATCAACTCCGCAGGCTAGCGGTACAAACCATCAGAAGTTGGACCTCAATACGCGGTGATTACAAGACTCAAGAAAACCTCCGACAAAGGATTCGAACGTCTAGTTCAGATATTCATCGATTACAAAATGAAAACAAAAGAGCCTCTTCGTGCGAAAGGCTACGCGGATTGCAAAGGTGTAGGCGCAAGTTGCATTCGTATTCACAAACGGTGTTGTGGGCCGACCGGTCCGACGCGTTTCCCAGCGCTGTTTATTGACGATTGAGCCTTCATGTCCCTTCGACCAGTTTGGCGTTTCTCTGGTAGGAGCTAAGCTGCGAAATGTTATTATAATCATCATTTACCAGCTGTGGTTAACGGGGCGGGCTGTAAAACTGAGTACGAGCTTCGTTTGACTTCTTACTATCTCGAGCAAACGCCATTCTTCCAGAACCGATAGCATCAAGCATTTTCAAGCTTATGCGCGGTGTTTATGTGTTTTGTGCGGAAAATTGATTGATATATGGGATAATACGAGAGACACCGTAATGGAGGGCTCTGGAAATTTCGACCACCTAGGGTTCTTTAACGTGCACCCATGTCCAAGCACACGAGCCTACAGCATTTTCGCCTCTATCGAAAATGCAGCCGCCGCAGCCGGGATTCGATCCCGCGACCTGTTAGTCAGCAGCCGAGTATCTTAGCCACTAGACCACCACGGCGGGGCTCTGTGCAGAAAAAGTTGAAGCAAATAAAGTAAGGGGGGTAAGTCAGCGCTACATAATAGTCTTTTCTGTGGGGTGAGTTTTAGGCCCTTCGAACTGTTACTTTTCTTTTCTTCTGTTTCTTTCGTCCAATAGAGTGATTATTGCGGAGCTGGTGTGCGTCAGAACGTGTGTAGCTGACATTTGTAAAGCTGGCTTTGCCTCTACAAGATTATTTCTACGGCGAAGCCCTCTTTCAAAAACGTGCTTTTCGGACTTTTTATTTTTCCTTTTTTTGCGTGTACTTTTAGCTTTTACATCCTATTGCTGTCCTGCCCGAACGACTATATTTTACGAAAAACATGCGTGCTGTTGACACTGAGTATGCTCGTTGCCGACGATGATACAGCTTAAAGCAGCGTGGCGGTACAAATGATGTTTCTCGAAGCTGGTAGGGTGGACACGAGCGATTTGTCGAGTGAAGTCTCTGGCAACCGTGAAGCTAAGTGGAGATCTCCTACATAGCCAAGATCATGAGGTTTTTCGCGTCGCTCATCCTTAAGTAGGAGGTCATCCATTTTCTGGTGAATGACACGCACGCAAATTTCAGAGTGTGGCTGTCGCTTGTTTGTCCATCCATTGGAGGAGCAATGCAGTGAAACACTGCATTAGTGTTTTAGTATTCTACAAAGTGCAGTGGATAAACAACTAGTTTTTTTTAGGAAAACTTAAGTTACAATAATCAATTTAATGAAAATACGTGGCTTGTGCGCACCCTTGAGTGTGATCGATGTGCCGGAAGCGATCAAAGAGGACAAATCGGAAACTATATATGTAACTTCACGATGCATAAAGCGTGCGTAGGCAAGTGCGTGACGCTGTTGAAGTCGTCAGTGAGTGGCTGATGCAAGAACTGAATCACCACTATCGGGCCTAACAACTATTTGAGGGCCTACTTAACCGGTGCTCCCGAAACTATTTAGTTTACGCATACGCCACCGTTTACGACCCCGTCTAGTCGTATACGGGAGATTTTCGCATCTTCACATCACTTACGGACGTGCAAAGTCGGCATAACTGTCGGTTCGATGTCTGGTTAACTGTACCTCTTATGCTTTTTTCTCTCGCGCGCAGATCACGCTCCTGTCAGAGCGCAAGGCCGAGCTGGAGCGGCGCATCTCTGCACTGGTGGACGAGCGCGAGAGCCTGAGTCTGTCCCTCGAGGAGTCCGGGGACCGCATACTGCTGCTGGAGAAGCAGAGGCACGAATACGAGACGCAGGTGAGGCTGGAAAGAACTGCGTAATCCCACTGGTCTCTCAAGGGACGCGACCGCTACAGATCGAACTGTTTGTGTTTGTGTCACCGCTGTCTAGATATGTGATTGAAGCCCATGCGATGACAGTGTGGACTTGATTAAATTGCAAGTGCAATGATAATGAAAGACATCCGCCACTGGCATGCTACTCGGTAAAGATCTCGCTATTCTACGCTTGTACTCTGCCATATCTGTTAAATAATGGAATGGTGATGTAGGTGGTGTAATTGCAGTTGAGAATGGGGCAAGAAGAAGTGCGGTCGTACACGAATGCACTTCTTCAGCACTCTTTTTTAGACGTCGCTTGTCAAAGTTGTGCCATGTGAATGTTCGCCGAGCTGCAGACGTAGTTTCGCACGCATTCTCGAGCATCGGAACACGTGATACAGCTAACACGTCACTGCGAGATTGTATCGAAACAGACTACAGAGATGCTTGAATGAACAATGCGGAAGAGTTATATTTATAGACGTCTCGCCTGATTGGACCTGCATCCTAGGGCGTGAGGGTGCGCCACTTCCGCCAGTGAAGTCACGTACGTGGCTACGCGAACGTACAGTCAGTGGGAACCTCGATATGTATACTGTCAGGTGTGACGTACAATCGTAGCACGCCGGCTCGGGCGTATATAGCACACCGTCGCTCATTTAGTGTATAGCACGCCGCTTCCGCACCCTTCGCTTCCGAGACCAGGGGCGTGAATGCTGTCGATCACGGAGGTGCGTTATTATATACGAGATCGACAGAGAAACACGTATGCGCAATCCTGTTTTTGGCGACGCGAGTTGTTGAGGCACGCGGAGAACAATACGAAGGCGTTGTCCGCACTTGGAGCAACGGCGAGGCGCGCAGACGCTGTTTACTCACTCACTCACTCACTCACTCACTCACTCTCTCTCTCTCTGTTCCTGCTTGTTTGCCTTTGTCTTGTCTTGTCTTGTCTCCTAGGAGATCTTGGCTCATACCCACATGGGGGATTGGCCACACTGTACCTCATAATAGATCATTTTTTACAACGCTTGCTAAAAAAAAATTAAGAGAAATTAGATAGAAGCAATAATAATGTTCCTTTGAAAAAACGTGAAAAATTGCAGAAGAAAGCCTTCGTTTCTCTTCATTGCTTCTTCTTCATCTTCTTACACTTAGTACTGAGTGTTATCTATAACGCTGGTCGGACACTCGCCCGAAGGAACAAAGAGGAGGAAGAAGAAGAGGGCGAGGTTGAAAGAGACGCGTAATCTCGAGGAATACGGGACAGGGCTGAAGGCGACGCGGAAGAAAAAAAAAAAATCCGGCTAGCCGTTACGCGGACGCGCGCGGGGACAATTAGGAGGAAGTGTCCGGCTCATTTATGCACTTCCGCTACACGGGAAGACGACGAGTCCCCGTCGAAACCGGAAGCGCGTTTGTTCCTACTCTTCCTCTTTCTTTCTTTAGTTTTTAACTTTTTCTGACTTCGTACGGAGAAAGTGCTCCGCTGTGCGAACTGTAATGTTTCCTCGTGATTGCAGCGGTTTCGCAGGTGGCGAAGCGTTCGAAATTCCAGCGCCGCCTATAGACGGCGCTGGCGGCGCATTGTATACGATGATGCGTCGAAGGAACGCGAGCCGCGCTTGACAGGAGTGATTTTCACGCCTCCTTGGCGAGCGTGAACGTGTTACTGCCTGTTTGTTTGTTGTTGCTGCTGCTGCTGCTGCTGCTGCTGCTGCTGCGCCTCGCACGACTCTCGGAACGCGCGCCGCGTAATTGACCGTTCGCGCACGGCGTCGCGACTCGTTTCACTCACTGCGCGCGTACTACAGCTCGCGTTGTCGGACGGTGAAGTCGCTGACTCACTTGCGAACTGCGACAGACACCCGCGCGCGTTGCGAACTCAATTAGCGCGCCTGCTTGCAACATGGAGAGATGAAAATGAGCTCGACCAACGGCTTTCGCATCTCACTCACTTTTTCAATCTTGTTCGCACAGTCACTAGATCAACGAACACTGCTTTGCTTTTTATTTGTTTATATATTTTTCGTCTTTCATTTGGGAGCACCGTCGTTTAATGTCAATTACGTTCCGAGGTTTTTTACGCGGCGAAGCCGCAGTAACTGTGAGGCACGCCGTGGCCGAGGTCTTCGGATTAGGTTTGACAACCTACGGTTCCTTAAAATGCAACTAAGTATAAGTACAAGAATGTTCTTGCATTTCAACCCTATCGAAATGCCGCCACCGTGGCTGGCGGCCGAACATTCTTCCTCGAGCTTAGCAGCCCAACACTTGAGCTGCTGTGTTGCCATGCCGGATCAGCGCAGTATGGCTGGGAAGTCCGGACCATTTTCGAAGGGGCTAGGATGCCAGGATGGAAACTAAGTTTTACGACAACCTCCATGTCAAATGATGACAAAAAAAAAAAGAGTGTCTCACTTGCTATTGCAGGGCCTTGTCATGAGAAATTGTAAGTCTCCACGTCAATAGCCCACCGGGCGTGTGTGTTTGCGAACGTCTATTTACGAACGCGTCTTCACGAACGTGTGTGTTTGCAACGGCGTGTGTATTTACGAACTAAATATTTGAGTCCTTATAGCTTCATCTTCCAAACTTTTTATCTTTCCCAACCCTTGCCTTGTTTGCATAACTATCCGCAAGTCGTATAATATAGTAATGTAACGGTGACTCCCACTTCGCTTGCCCAAGTACTCATCGTCCAGTGAATATATGGCGTCATATCTCTGTAGAGAATAACGAACTATGGGTTCGGGAGGAAATACGGAACACACCGCGCTGTTGTTGTTGTTTTCATCTGCGCATGGCTCGGACCCAATGAAGGGAATCAGCTGCATATAAGGTGAATTTTTCCGATACTTTCGGAATTGCTTCATAACTAAGAACGCTAGTCAGTTATGATTTGGCGTGCCAATTGTGAATTTCAAAATATGAAGCGCTCTGGGGGTGTCCACAGCCTTTTGTTTTGTTTTGTTTCCCTGGGAGGTTGGCTCATACGCACTCAGGGGGATTGGCCAAGAAAGTGTAGTGCAGTTTTTCTGTGATCATTTTAACTATGTGCAATGAATTAGTATTATAATAAGACTAATGTAAAAATAAAAACAACATAAAAAGAGCAAACGAAACAAAATCAAGTTGAGCAATTTTGAGATTTGAGGTGTTATGTTTACCACTCAGCTGCGTTTACTTCACTCTGCCCTTGAGAGTAATAAATATATTTTTTTTATTGAAGATCACAAAGGTATACGCTTGCGATTGCCTGAATATAATCGCAAACGGCATTGAAAGCATCCCTGTGGCAATGTCCCAAAGCTGAGGCGCCAAAGCTTAGCGCCGTTTCCGCCGTCAATCTAAGGCCTATTTTCCGAAATGGCATAACTAGTAACCTTTTTCTAAGTATCTCGTAGCGGCGACAATACAAAAAATAATGATCTAGTGATTCCATTTCTCCGCAGAATGCGCAGAGGGGTGATGTTGTCTGACCAGCTCTGTGTAGATACAGGTTTAGGGGGGGGGGGGGACACGACATCGAAATTTAGTAATTAAGACTTCGAGCTTTCTGGACTGACTCCAGTGGGGTTGCCATGGAAACATGAGGTGGTTATAGTCTGTCCATGTAATTACTTTTTCTATCGTATCAGTGGAGATTGCTGATTTTCGATATCTTATAGCCATGATATATTCTACATCTGGCAGTATGGACAAAACTGGCCCATCAAGTGCGGCTCGTGCTAAGGAATCGGCCAATTCATTTAATCTTAATCCACAGTGACCCGGAACAGCCTTGCTGCAGTCTTCTTCTTCTTCTACTCGTAGATCCGGCAGCAGCAGCGGGACATGGAGGAGCTGAGGATCGCCAACGGCCACCTGCAGGACCGCGTGGACGCCCTGCAGAGGCAGCGTACCTCGTCTCCCCTGCTCAACGGCCTGCTGAACGCGGGGCAGAGGTCGCTCTTCAACGAGATCGAGATGTCGTCTAGTTCGTCGGCCGACGACGAGGCCGGCAGCATGGTGAGTGTCGGCCATTGTCTACTACCATACTGTACGTAGTACTTTGTTTCCTGTACTGTATTGTATTATGCTACCCTGTACTTTACTTCACTCTAGTCTGCAATATGCTATACCGCATTATCCTATACTATACCATACCATCGGCGTCAAATGAAGCCCGAACAACGGCAAGCATTCGCAATGGTTAGAACGCCCGCCCTACAGTCATCATGAATGACGGGCGCACGCATGCAGGTTGGCAACACTGTGCATACGAGCGCCCGCCGGTGGTGATAACAGGACAGCGCGCCCTTGGCCGTCACAAATGATAGCAGCTTTTTGGCTTTCATTCGACACTAGTGCTACTGTACGCTACCGTATTGCAGTGGTGTGTGTGCACTTGTGTACTAATCTTCGAGTTGCACCAGGAATGCGACAAGAACAAGTGAATGAATATTGCGGTTGTTACAGCAACAGTTTCCGCGATGTACTAATAATTTGGGATTATTTTGTTATTGGTTTCATGTAGCGACTACTTCGTGCATTATTTATAGCAAGGTAAGTGCATCGACTGTCACCCTCCGCGGTGGTTTTGTGGTTATGGTGCTTGAATGCTGACCCGAAGGTCGCGGGATCGAATCTCGGTCGTTGATTGATTGATTTATTTGTGGGGTTTAACGTCCCAAAACCACCATTTGATTATGAGAGACGCCGTAGTGGAGGGCTCCGGAAATTTTGACCACCTGGGGTTCTTTAACGTGCACCAAGAATCTCGGTCGTGGTTACCGCGTTTCAATGAAGGCGAAATGCCCGTGTGTCAGTTCAGGTGCACGTTGAGGTAGTCGATATTTCCCTAAGCCTCCACTATACAACGTCTCTCATAATCATATCGTGATTTTTGGACTAACACACCAATAATAATAATAATAATAATAATAATAATAATAATAATAATAATAATAATAATAATAATAATAATAATAATAATAATAAGAAGAAGAAGAAGAAGAAGAAGAAGAAGAAGAAGAAGAAGAAGTGCATCAACTATCATGTCTTAACAAGCAATAAATGTGACCCCATCCTCCATTCCTTCGGGCGTTTCCTTCCAGCTTGCGAGGTGTAGCACCTTATGAAACGCAGCGTCTTAGATTATCTGTATTCTCACGTAAGAAAAAAGAAAAACAAGAAATGATTACGACACTTCCTGTACGCAACCGTCCCCTTCTTCTTTCTTGCTATCTGTAAAAATCAGGCTTTTCGAATAATCTTGCCCTTTTCACTTTCTTTTTTTCTTTTCTATCTACATTATGCATCTTGTTCTTATCTGATTTCTCTATCTTTTAACAAGCATTGCATTGCAATTTTCGTTATAAGGTACAGTGTGATCGATCCCCCTTGTGAGTATGAGCCAAAATCTTTTAGGCGACAGAACAAAACGAAGCCGTCCGGGTAAATTCTGTCGGTTCTGCCCCTTCCACGATGCCCTGTGTGATGGAAGTCGCATTGTCTCCGGTCCTGCTTATTGTCTGCGAAAGCAAAGTCGATGAAGTAGTGGCGGCAAGTGCCTGGCGGGGCCGTTGCATGTCGCGACCTTCGCGCTTCCCGCCCAGTTCTGATGATTGTATCGACTGCTGCGCCGCGCGAGAGGCAGGTTCGTTGCATCGACGTACACGAAACGCAGGCCCAAGACAGCTAACCGTCGCCTGTGGTTGCGGTAAGAGTGATCGAACTTTCTTCGCGCGTTCGCCTTCCTTGGCTGCGTATAGCAGTATTATTACACCGCATCGGGCGATTGCAAATTCGAGGAGGAAAGCGCAAAGATCGAACAAGGGAATAGAAAACTAGGCTATAGCTGGCTGTAATGCATGGTTTAACTGACCTAAGCGCACACAAACTAAGAAAGGGTTAAAAAAAAAATGACCGGGTATCGCGTGCTTTGTTGCAAATGTCATCGAAAGATATTTGCAGCAAAGCAGAGGGCTTTTTCGTGCATAGCGTCGCATTTTCAGCGCAAACTATGAAACACTAGAGTATTTAGAATTACGTATATGTTTATTATCTAAAAGAAACACATCACCTAACACTTAGGTATTGATGTTGCACCTCAGATATGCGTAATATTTGCTTTTTCATCGACAGTGTTTACAAGTATGAACGCAGCCATCAGTTCAAGCTGGCTGGCTGTTCATCAAGTGCCTAAACATTGGCCAAGTAGCTGAATTGTGTAGCAGGCAGAGAGACGGAAAAACAGATTTCTTCCAACGTCGTCTCATATCCATGTTCATGTAAATGACGTCTGTTTTGTCATCATCGTTAGAGTATGTCTAAGAAGGAAATGTTCTGTTGAGTGTTATTGACGTTTTTGGAAATAAATTTTTTCTAAACAGCAAGACCAAAATTTTGGCGTTGAAGTATCCAGAGAAAGACTATCGTCTTTAGAAAAAAAATAAGGAAGGACAACAAGATAAACGCTTACACGCAACTAAAAAAAAATTGCTGAACAAGGAAACATACAAATACAACAACCAGTTCACCGATGTATGCGTGACCAGACGAAGGTTCGTTTTTCCTTGATAGCATTTCGTGATAGTTTATCGCCATATTTAACCAACAGTTTTTATGCTTAGCCTGCAAAAACGTTCTCGTCAAGCGTGCGTCGGGTAGTTGTGCGTTGTGTTTATAAGCTTCCGTGTGTATATCTTTTTTTTATTTGCGAGGAAGCGGATGTACTGACCTCCTTCCTGTTTTCCTGTGCGTTTAGATAAGTTCAACCATGCAAAGATCGAAGCCAGTTCGTGCACACGGAGACCACATCTGGACTCGCAAAACAATCCCTTAAAAGCAATTTTTGTTTATTTCTTTCGCTCAAGTTTTCACTCAACTCCTGTTGTCGCGGCAGCTGCACTTCGTCGGGACCGAAATGAAAACGCAAAAATGTGCATGGTTTTTCGATTTCAGTGCTCATTAGCAATTGCCAGGTGCTCGAAAGTTAATCGCAAATCTCCGTTTACGGCATGCGTCATAATGATACGACAGTTTGGCACATAAAACCCTGGAATTCACTGTTCAACACAAAAACAGTACCTTGGTTCATTTTTTTCCCACATGCCATCCACAAGATCCTTATTCTTTTGTATTTCATGTATGTTGCTTTTTTCGGTTATACATCTGGTGACACGATATGAGGCGTTCCTTCCGCACCGTTCAATTGCAGCCACAACTCCCACCCGTAAATGCAGCGCCATATTTTGGACTCACTGAAAAACTATAAGGTAAAAAAAAATGCACCCGTTGCATCTGAATAACATCGAATCGGGACGCGAGGAAGCATTCCCCGTGACGGAACATTACAGTCAACGTTGTGACGTAACGCACACACGAGTCTTCGGCCACCTCTGAAACGGAGAGACGGTTGATGTGGTTGGACGTTTCGGAAAGCTGATTGATCCACAGCGCGAAGTAATAACGCGATCGCGAAGGCCGTATATGCAAATGAGCGCCAAGCGCGCCGCCACAATCGAATTGCGAGGACTGCGAGTCCGCGCGGCGATCGACAGGTCCGTCGCTAAGCTCTTTTACAAAGGCAGGCCGGAGCAGACATACAACGTATTACGCGGAAAGTGGAACCAGTTTCCAAACCTTTTTTTCTTTTCCTTACTTTTTATCGGCCTTTGGATCCGAACCGGTCGGCGGCAAAACGGAGCCACTAGTGTGCGCCGATTAAGCGCGCGTTCGCTCGCCGGAACAAAACGCTTGCTGGCGTACGGCGGACAGTGCCGACCGCTCCGTAGTTCGCGAAGGCTTGCGATGCGGCGACGACGACCAGTCTTCGGAGCCCGGCGCACCCTCTCCCCTCGATGACGTCACAAGTTTACTGGGGGTACGTAAGGAGTGCGCGTTATCGTGTCAATAGACCATTGTCATGGGCCTTTTTGTTTCGATGTTTCGAGGCACGCGGTAATTCGGGTTTTCAACCAGCGCGAAGCACGATCAGTATGTGCCGTCTATTGTTTAGAAGCTTGTGCCTGTAGCTCTGTGTTAAGTGTTCGTAGTTGCGTATTTTGTTCTCTTGTCACGGAGGCCGCAATGTGATGTCTATACGGAATGCAATACAATTACTGAAAATGGGAGTAGCGAGATCTATTGTTTCGGTATGTTGGAATATTAGTTGGTGCTAACCAGTGAAACTTATGACGGTTCTTCTCGCGACATGGCGTGGCTTGTACGTGCATGAGGGCGTAACGGGCACACACACCTGCCAGGACGTTCTGCTAAAGAGATTGATCCGTTCTTGTACGCTTGCTGTTAATGCCAAAATGTTTTTCGTTGGCAAAATTCTGCGACAATTTTTCCAAGTTGTCTGCATGATCAGACTGCAGAACACACATAATCTTTCTTATTATATGACTGAAATATTTTTTCGAGGTTAGGAAAAAAACAACGAATAACTGACAGTGGAGTGATAGGTTTCTCCATTACGGGTGCGTACCGTTTAGTGATTTAACATAATCGGCATCTATATCATCATGGTATTGTTATCGCAGGTCTGTTTTTATTAAGCTATGTGTATCCCCATTAAAATAGACTGTCACTTTAAGAAACATAATACTACAAAAAGTAATTACATGACATGTCGATGGCGTGTCCATGGTGACGAACTTATCTCCCACCGTAAAGGGGGAGCTGTAACGTTAAGAAAATTTTTTCATTATATCTATCATCTTTTTTTCACTTCGTATCTCGCGCTTAAATTTAATAAATAATATGCAGTCTATATTGTATTACTGTAGGTAAGCAGCGTAAAAGTTAGACGGGGCGCACAGGAGAAGCTCACACACAACACATCTCTATACTGTAATTTTCCCATTCTTGATATTTACGTTACTTGTTAAATGTACCCAATTCATGGTCAATCCACCGCAGTATATATGTATACATAGGTATGAGCCAGATTTGCTAGGTGGACATGAACAAGAACGCAGTGTTTACGTTGCACACCGCCCTGTTTTGTTCGTGACTATGGACTTGACGGTGAGCTTCATTGCAAAATCATAATTAATTTATACGCTTCGACATGACACAATGGTTTGTGGCCCAGTCCTTTGTTTCGTGGCTCGCTTCGATTATTGCATATTCTCTCGGCTAGCTGGCAATCTCGACACTCTCGAGCTTGCGGTGACTTAGGGCAGTTATGTGCAATCGTGTTACTGCACGAACACCGACCACACAGGCTTGCTCGATGTGCGCGCATGGGCGCTTTGTTTTCTTGGACCTCATTAGCATACAATGACACGCGTACGACTAAACCCGCGCGTTCGCTGCGTGATGTGTCTGAATTACGCTCTAGCTTGGAGCGTGTGCAAGGTGGAACTTGTCGAAATTGAGTGAAGCGGGAAAAAAAAGGTGGCACGAGAGAAAGCAAAGGGAGAGAGACAGAGAGATGCTGAGCCTGATCACTCAATGACGTTGAAAACGTCCTTTGGTGTTCGTTAACATTGCATTCGTAGTTGCCACTGCTTTTGTCTGCACACGTGCGAGTCGTCAAATAGTTTGCAGAGTAAGCATACGTTCGGCAGGGTCGTGCCTATATTATCTTCATCACCATCATGTCTTTTTAATTCAAATTTTCGTTAGAACATGAAAACACACAACACTGATTAGGCCTATAACAATTCGTTAACAGTTGTCTAAATAAATATGCAATTAAGTGAATAAAGTGGGTTAACATATACGCTACTTGATTAAGTACACTTCCATGAAAACAAGAGAAAAAAAGACACAGTAAAACATAACGAAAAGAAGTATATTCTTGATAAGACATTTGCAATATCGTAAAACGCGTATATCTTGTCGTAGACGCATTGATAACGACTCTTTCGCATTTCAAAGAAAATTGTTGCTTCATCGGCTTCTCGTGGTACCGTTACTCAGGCTATGGTATACACAGACTCCGCAGTGGAAGGTTTTAGATAATGCTGAGTACCTGAGGTTTGTCGACGTGCGCCGACATTGCACAGTACACGGGCCTCTATAGCGTTCCACTTACGTCGAAATGCAATGCGGTGGCCAAAGTAAAACCGGCGATTTTCGGGTCAACTTCTGAACACCACAACGGCTAATTGAGCGAATCCTGAGAATGTACGTGCCGAAACCACATAATTATTAGACAGTCCGTATCTCCGGAATAGTTTCGAGTGTAGCTGCGGGGGCTCTTTAAAGGGCCTCTAAACGGCATCGCAAAATACAAAAAAAACAAAATGCAAACTCAAAAGAATTGTCAGAAAAAAAAATCTCTGTAGCATCTACGTACTGTGCCCCATCTTGATCTTTCACCGTCCATGTGGTTATTGGCGCTATAATGCGTGAATTTTGTTCTAAAAGCTGGCCCATAACTCTATTAATGCGCTGACCCATGGTCATTTATCTTTAAGTTACCACGCTGTAGTTAAATGAAGCGCATACGCTCTCGTAATGAAAGACGCGCAGCTGAATCATGGGGCTATTTTTAGCAGCGACCGCACCATGCTCGCACACTTCGATTCCGAAGCTTTACTTCACGACTGGATGAAGTTGTCCACCAGTAAAACTAAACCGCTCAGTGCGTGAGCCCGGCCTCTAGGTTGAAACACGCACAATGTTAACGGACTGCCTGAATGGTAGCGATATTACGGAGCGGTACCGCTTTGCTTAAACACCGTATATAGTGCTGCCGTATCTATACACTCTGCGTTGAAATACTTCGGCCAGCAGTAGTGTATATAGGGTGTGTCAGCTGGGTAAGAAAGTAATTATGCACGAGTGAGTAAGCGAGAATGAAAGTGAGCTTACAGACGTCCTCTGTGAGCCCGTCTGATTGATATTGCTCAGAGTTTACGGCACTTCAGAGTGCATGTATATAACACTTGGTAGATACATCGGCGCTGCATCATTTGCATAATTGCCGGTCGGTGGGTGTATCGACAACCACGCGCGGTGCACGTTCACCTGCGGTATGTATACCTCCCTTTGCGAACTTACGTCGTGTTAAATTCGGATATCCTGACGCCAAACTTTATAGAGATGCACACTTTATAAAACTACACGAGGCGCTCTGCCCCGTATGAAACGCACTGGGCATCTTAATGTGCGCCGCTGAGAAGCATGTTATACATTTCCCTGTAATATGCAAATGAGCAGTTCTTGTCGCACGCTGCGTTGCTCGTGCCTTCACACTTGAGATCAGTGGGGCGTAAATTCATTCGCGAGGTAGGTGTTTGCACATAAACGCGATGTTCGTTCGACACTTCATTGCATCTGTTCAGGAACGCTGCTGATTGTTTGGAGATCAATGCGTGGTCGTATAGAGATGAATGGCCATGGATATGAATGTATGGTCTTGAAGATGAATACATTATCAATGCTTGCATGGTGAAGACAAAAACTACGCGTCCTGTTTCAGACTACCATACACTGACCGTGTTAGAACATCATCATTGTACCCGTTGCGGTGGCACATGTGGTTTCAGGCGTTGTGATTTTCGGAAAGAAATTACAAAACCGGCGAACTTACATTCATGTTTACAGGCAGTTCATGAGTTAACTGATAGCACTTGCTGAGTCGTCACACTGCCCTAAAATTATAAACAACTGGGAGGCCAAAATGCTATTCGAAAAAAAAAATCCATTCTGTTTTCTTGAGTGTACAGGCATCTGTATCCATGCGAAGACCATTAGAAAAAAGACGCTACTCAGTGAAAAGCTCATGTGCCGTATGTTGACATTCCGTGTGGTTCATGCGAGAACTTATACATGTCACTGCTTAATGAGGAAAGTGCGGGAGCACTCCGCCATTTAAAAGTCACAGCAATTACGCGAATGCGGCTAAAAGCGCCGGTGAGCACGTGTGTATACTTTCCGGCTCATTCCACATTTCACCAAAGCTGCGGAGAGGTCTGTCAACGTATGCAAAGACTACATGTCGGCTAGATACTTGTTGTAAGAGTGTTCTTCGCTTTGTTTATCTTCTGCATATATGTATTTTCATAGTGCACGTTCCTACCAAACTTTATCTCTGTTGACAGTGGGGCAGCTTAAGAGACCGCGAAGTGGTTGTCTCATTGGGTGCTGTGTAGGTACCACTTCGGGAGTTCGATGCGCTACTCTCGGAGTAGCAAACAAGCGGAAAAACAAGAGAAAGGACGCCGTAGAACAAAAACCAGATAATCAGAAAACAAATGTGACGATCATAAGAGAAAGAACAGAAAGAGGAAGAAAGTATCGCGTAATCACTCGAAAACAACACGAAAGAACAGAAAAAAAAAGCGGATAGGCACAAGATAAACACAAAGGAAAACACAGGCGAATCACTGCTGCGCAGTTCATGCAACGCTCGCTCGGAGTATACGTTTCGTTTGCGAGTAACGTGGGAAACCGCGTGCTATGTCCAGCGACCCTTCGCTACTTTTCGTGGCTTCTACTGACATCGCTTTGCCCTTGACGGCTTACAGAAACGAGAACAGCTCAGCAGTGGGCTTTATTCGTGGGCTTTATTCCTTGTCACAGAGCTTTTCGAAAGCTGTCCTTAGTATCATCTCTTGCTGAATTTGCTGCAGTATACGTGTTTGCTGCTTGTTACGCACTGTCCCTGTCCACGTGAATGATGCGCGTTCGGTGTGTACCTGCAGGGCCGTCGCAGCCGTCAGCCCTCGCAGCTGGGCTCTTCATCGGCGGGCTTTCTGGGGGACTTCGACGAGATCGAGTGCGACGACTGCGACCTGGCTACTGACGAGGACAAGGTCTGTTCTTTTTCTCTCTCTCTCGCCCCTCTTGTGCGGATACTGCATCTCCCTGAGCGCTACACTTCGTTGCTTCAGTCGTTCCTGCCATTTCCACGCGTGCATTTTCGCTGCTCGTAACTCCCATTACTCTGAAAACGTTTCGCATGATGCGTCACAACGTTGCACGAAAATGATGCGAAACGTACTAAATCTATTAAAATGACCCATTATGGTAGTTGAAAAACGTTTCATTAACGAGACACATTGAAACTATACGTGGCGGCAGTTTCCTCTATAGCGCTATTTGTCATTGAAAACATCACCTAAGCTTTCGTGAGTGGTTTTCTCTTCGCCGCGCTTTGGACGTGAGAGCCCGTGATATTGCCAACAAACAGCTGCTCAATTTTTCACGATGAGCTCTATAGTTCTTAAGGATTGTAGTATTTATATATTCCACTGACTGTTTGAGCTAGCTGACTGCTGTGAGCTGCCCTTATTAACGAAGCTCCAATTATATCAATCAATCAATCAATCAATCAATCATAAAAGTTAAGAAGAGAGCTCTCAATACAATAAACACGTCCTTAGACTGAGAGTGAAAGATTTTTTTTTTCAAATTTTAATCTCCATCATACGGGACGTGCTTAAAATTGCAGCATTTCTGGGGTTGGTCGTACTGGTTATTCACGCACGACAGCAAGTGTCTATTATTAGTACTGCTGTAAGAAGTGTACCGTGACTCCACGAGTGATCCCAAATTGACGGCTCGATCGGTCGTGTAAGATATACACGTATCCTATAACGCCGAAACGCGCTTTTGGCGCGAGCCCCATGACAAGCCGCGCTATTATCCGTCGCGCACGAGCACCTTTTGCGCAAACGCATGCGATGAAACCGGAGAAGCACGCCGGAACACGAGGCGTTCCAGGTCGACGGCGCACAATTATACCACGACCGCGTAGCGACTGGTGCTTACCCGCGCACTATACCATCGCCGGCCAATCGTTCGCTGCCTTTTGAGATAGATGGATGAAGAACTTTATTGAGGTCGTGGAGGATTCCACCACAGGGGGAAGATCGCGGGCCGCTACCACGTAGGGACGGGGAGGCGTAGCCACGTCTTGGCGCTTCTTCTGGACAGGCTTGAGTTGTATGAAGACCGGGCTCTTGAGCATGAAACGAAAGGCGTTTGCAGGAAATTATTGAGGGAGATAGAGAAAAAAAAAGAACTGGATACCCGGCAGAGTCGTTCACGTCGGTTGCATCACAGTCGTGGAATCAATAAAGTGCCCGCGGAAACAGCGTTGGTCTTTCTTCCTTGTGAATAAACAACGACTGTACTTCTGTAGAGAAGAGAGAAACCGTACCTTTGCCAGAAAGGCGAGGCAGGAACCGCAGGCGGAAAGAAGGATATTGCGCCGCGCGTCCGCCGAACGTGGCTCTTCTGCCCTCTTAAAAAGCTAAGACGGTATACGTGCACGATGAATAAAAGACGCTACCGTGTGGTTCACCGAAAGTCGCCGCTATATATTTCTCTACCAGCCTACCCAATACGAAAGAAATATCGGAAAGGGAAGGAACAACGATTCGGAGTGTGCTATAGCTGTTCCAGGACGGACGATATCGCGGGTCTCGACGCTCGCCCAGCCGCAAAAGTGCATTGCTCGTGGGATTTCCCCTGCGCGAGAGCCATTCGGTCACGTCCGCAGAACATGTCGAGCAGGAGCCAGAACGGCGCCAGAGGTCTCTGCAGCATCGTGGAGGATGGGAGAACCAAAGCGTTGTGGGAGTGGGATGAAGATTGTGTACGCTGCAGAGGGAGCTATTGAGATGGTTATAAGGAGAGTTCGGCGTCATAGGTACACTCGCGGCGTAGGTAGGAGGGTATGTTTCAGATAACTTGTGCCGAGTGTTTTTTTTTTTTTTATTAGCGCTTTGTAAGGAAAAGCCCGGCAGAAGGGAGGGGAGGGAATCAGCAGAGCAGTTAACTGAATAGAAACCAAATATTCCGACGCCTCTGATAGGCGTTGCAACTTTTCTTTTTTATATTTTTCGCATACCATCTTATAGGTTATTTAGGCAATATTCATTAATTACCCATATCGGCGGTTATCTGAGCATAAACGAAGTATTCCGGTGTTTCTGAACATGCCTTACTGCTTTCATATATTGAAGATGTTTCGCAAGAGTTGAAAAGTTAATTCGGCAAATCTTTCTTAATTACCCATATTGGCAGATCAGTGGTTACGCTTCTCTGCTGCTGACCCGAAGGCCGCGCCTTTTATTCCGGACGCGAAGGTCGCGTTTCGTTGGCGGCGAATTGGTACTGTGCGATGTCAATGCTCCTTAAAGAACAGCAGGCGGTCGAAAGTTCCTCAACCCTCGTTACGGCGTGCCTCAAAATCTTAACGCAATTTTAGGACGTACGTAAAGGCTCAGATATTGTTATCGTACACAGCTTGGCGGACTGAAAAAAATATATATATAGGACGTGTCGCGTACGATTCACAACAGTATATACTGGGCAAATGCGATACGAGTAGCGGGTATGTTTTTTATTGTTGTTATTCCTTAGTGCAAGTTTGAAGAAACGCCCTGAATAAGGGCGTCTACGGCGTACGGGGCACGAAAACGTGCGTGCAGCAGTTGCACACGTGCCTCGAGATATGTCCCCGTTCGGTCTCGCACAGCCGAGCCCTTTGTTTCCGCGACACAAGTTCTATCGCCGCACGACCCCCCACGCAGCGAGAAAGGTGCGCGTTATATACTGCGAGGAGCTGATTTAGGTGAGAGGTCTACCAAGTTCAACGGCTGCGAGTTCGTATTTTTTTTTTTTCAAAGAAGCCGACATGTGACTATATCGCATGGATATGGCATGGATATATCGCATGGATTTGACATGGATATATATATATACATATATATATATATATATATATATATATATATATATATATATATATATATATATATATATATATATATATATATATATATATATATATATATATATATATATATTAACGTATAGTCTTCCGTTTCCGTACATGCCCTTCTTGAACCCGCAATCTTTTAGGGGCGTAGCTCCTTAGACCATGGGTCGTTCCCTTCTCTGTAGTCGTCGTAGTAGTACTAGTAGTAGTATGTAGCCACGTCTAGTTTATTAATTGCTCAATAGATGGCGTTGTGTGTATATGTCCTTGGAATATATTATAACTAGATGGAGTTAGCGATTTTCACAGCATATCCACGGAGTGAATGATGATGAGTGGGGCGAAGCGTCCATCCGTCCGTTCGTCTGTCTGTCTATCCGTCCATGCTTCCGTCTGTCCGTTCCTCCATTCGTGCTTCCGTTCATCTGTCCATCCGTGCGTCCAGACGGCCGGCCGTTTTTTTTTTTTCGTTAGTTATCACTGATTCTGTGACTGTTTACGTTAGTTACGTTTATCGCTTAGCAAGCAAACACAATTGTCAAGCGGACGTATTTATCATTAAAATCATACATTTTAGTATTTACGTTTAGTGAATGCAAAATCAGCGCCCCACTGGGGCATCTCACTCGGATCGCAACAATGCCGAGCCCACTCTTGATCCGAGCCACAGAAAGAGCGCACCTGATCCCAACTTGCAGCCTAACACTGTAGCCTCACTCACACCAGAGCGATCGGGTGTGTCACAGCGTCTTCCACTGCAAACAAGCAAGGTGCCGCGGCTGACGTCACGCAAGAACGTAAAGCATGCGTAAAGCTGGATCAGTGATGTGATCAGATATGAGCGCCGTCGTAGTGAGAGCGTATGACAGCTACCCGAGCCGGAGCATTGTGCTCCGGATGAATCAGCTGAATGTATTCAGAGCACTTGAAAATGGCCGGCCCAGTGTGCCGTAAGTAAACTGCGGAACTATGGGGGGGGGGGGGGGGGAGAGAAATTGGCAACAACAAACACCAGAAAAGTGAAAGTCACGAAGAGCCACCACAATTACGCACTTCCTCGTGCTCGAAACGAACAGCGGCATTAAAAGACTCAAGCGAGGAGGGAAAGAGAAAGAAATAAAGAGGTCAGCGTCATGAGCGTCCATCTGATAACGAAGCCCGCCGCCCGAAAACGCACGACAGCGAGAACAAATGGAGCGTTTCCACGCACACGGAGGTTTTGGGAGGCACTATTGAAAGGAGGCATATTGCAGGCAAACCTCCGGGCACGCTTCAGTGCGCCTGCGCAGCAAGGGGGAAGCAGTAATGGCGCCTTTGGTTTCTGAGGCCAGATGAAAGGAAGAGAGAGGGCTAAACTGGAAGACTTTCTCCTTCCGTGCCGGCGAGCCTTTAGTGGGTACTTTATACGCCGCCTTGTGAGCGGATTTGTAGGTATACACACACGCGCGGTCTACTGGTTGTGCACCGTCCACAGTGGGCGAAGTATGCGGCCGTTCGAAGTCGCGAGGAAACAACAGAGAAGGAAGCAGATGGCTTCAGCACACAGTGTCGCCACTCTCTCCACATAAGCTCTACTCGAAAAATAAGGGCGTGTTTTTGTTTTTTCTCGAGACTGCCCCCGAAGACGTGTATATACGTCTTGTGTTTACCGCACGGCCTGTGTCGTGCGCTGTATTCGCGGCGTGGCACTCATTTCACTGGTCTCGCGCGCGTGCAGTCGACCTCCTCGGAACAATGTGAAACAGGGCTAAAACCAGCCGGAGGAAATCCACTGGCGTCCGTTATCGGCCCTTAGCGTGACCGCTAAGGTTGCTACCCGCGTTCCCTTAAGCTTTAATTGTTCCCGTTTCCTGGCCACACTCGGAGCGGCCGAACCAAGTGAGCTTGGTAGTTCGGGACTGCTGGATTAGCACTGGCGCACGCGCGTTCTTGCCCGGAAGCGATTTCCCAGGGCGTCTACCTTCCGACGGTTTGTTTCGCTGATCACGAAGATTCATTGTTTGGACTGACCGGTATTCCTCTGTGGCTACGCGCGCGCACTCCTGGGCGGAACACGAACGGAGGTACTTTTATCTGCGGTAGAATCGAGTGGTTGTGGATACGGGGTGGCCGACAGCGGAAGAGATTTTTTTCTTCTTGGTCGACGCACTTGTGCCAGCTCAGTCGCATGCAGCCACACACACACCGTACGTTGCTCGCGACCATGGGGCACATATTCGCCAAAGAAACAGCGCACACTTTCCATAGGATTGCGTAACGCTAAATAGATGTCGCTATATTAAAATAAAATAATAATGGTTGATTGGTTTTAGCGTTGTAGTTTGGTTATAAGAAAGACAAAAAAATGCCGTTCTGACTATATAGTTACCTCCTTGTTTTAGCGGTGTATCATATCACTTAAGGCATAGGTAATTCCCGCACAGAAGAGACAAGAAGAGAGCAGAGTGGATTAGGGAACAAATGGGGGTTAAGGATATCATAGTTGAAATCAAGAAGAGGAGACGGACATGGGCCGGGCATGTAGCGCGTAGACAGGATAACCGCTGGTCATTAAGGGTAACTAACTGGATTCCCAGAGAAGGCAAGCGGGTTGGGGGGAGACAGAAGGTTAGGTGGGCAGATGAGATTAAGAAGCTTGCGGGTATAAATTGGCAGCAGCAAACACAGGACAGGGTTAACTGGCGGAACGTGGGATAGGCCTTTGTCTTGCAGTGGACGTAGTCAGGCTGATGACGATGATGAATTCCCGCACGTTGTCTGACACGGTGGATGAGCGGTTTCGGTGCTCGATTGCTGGCCACGAAGGTCGCCGGTTTGGTCCTGGCCGCGGCGGCCACATCACGGTGGAGGCGATATGAGGCCAGTGTACACGCCATTACACGTTAAGAAACACCAGGCGGTCGAAATTTGTGCACTCTCCGCTGCGGTGTTCCGCATAAACATGCCCCACCGCGGTAGTCAAGTGGATAAGGTACTAGGCTGATGACCCGCAGGTCGCGGGATCGAATCCCGGCTGCGGCGGCTGAGTTTTCGTTGGAGGCGAAAATGCTGTAGGCCCGTGTGCTCAGATTTGCGGGTACATTAAAGAACCACAGGTGGGTCGAAGTTTTCGGAGCCCTCCACTACGGCGTCTCTCAATCATATGGTGGTTTCAGGACGATAAACCCCACATAATCTTATCCACATAACCAAATATCGTCCATGGTTTTGAGGACGTCAAACCCCAGATACTATTATTCCCATTCACTAATGAACAAACCATATTAATGATTTTTAACGAATTCTCGTCTGCGACGTTATTCCATCGCTGGCGGCTTTTCGTGTAGCCCGCGTGCCGCCTGGACATGCGTCGTCTGGTGTGCAATTATTGTAGATACGTTCGTTCGTATATAATCGTGCTTATATCGTGCTCATCTTGCTTAGCTACGGCCACGTGGGGATACAGTTGTGTTCTGTACATGTGAATTAGTTGTTCACTTGAGTGAACAGCGCTTATATGCATCGTGATCCTTCAGGATTTTCTCACGCATACTTCGTGGTGCCGTTTTATAATTGATAATAAATAAATATATAAATAAGTAAACTTAAAAGAATAAACGAGGACTGTGTGCCGAAAGCTTACGCACATCATGATCGATGCAAGCCACAAGCGACGCGCACGAAGGTGCAGAGGAAGGGGGCAGCCGTCTCTCCTAATCAATTTTCCAAGTGTGTGTGTGTGGAGGGGGGGGGGGGGGGACTTGCTCCGCGTCTAACCTGCTCCATCATCTTTATCATCTTTTATGAAGCATGGTTACTACCACGTGGGTTTTTCGCGATAATGGCGGTCGAAGCCCCGCTGTTGTGTTCCAAGAACTGTTTGCGTTCCATCTGTATACGTCAGGAAAGCCGGTGACCAAAGGCATTCCATTCTGAGAAGCAAGTGGACGCTGAATTCACATTGTTTTCATTTTATCCACTGTGAGGCGCGTTGCCTTTTGGACTCGGAAACCTGCGCACGCTAATGGACCAGAGTTTTATTTTGCGTGTTGCGCGCAAAACAGCATTTTGCCCACATTCATTCTCAAAATGGAGGTCATGAATCAGCGTGCATGAGTTCTACTCGTCACATTATGAAGTTACTATTACTTATATTACCATCGCGTTAGAAGCGTAGACGATCACGTTAGCGATACAAAAAAAAAAAGGCAGCATATCCACGAAGTGAATGATGGAGAGTGGGCGAAGAATTCGTCCGTCTATTCGTTCTTGCTTCCGTCCGTCCATGTGTCCGTCCGTGCGTCCGTCCGTCCGTCCGCACGTCCGTCCCTGCGTTCGTCCATGCATTCGCCCCTGCGTCCGTCCATGCGTTCATCCGTCCGAGCAGCCATCCGTGCGCCCGTCCATGCATCTGTATGTGTGTCAATTCGTCCGTCTAGTCAACACTTCAACTACCACCATCTCGCATCTTTTCATCATATATTCCCCATATGGAAGCACCGCCATCACGGCTCGTGCTTCGTGTCTACTTCCCACCTTTAACCACCTCGAGTTCATGGTACATTGCCGCCAGCACGTAGTGGGTCGACAGCAAGAGCGGCTCTCAATCTGGAGGAAAAAGAAGATCGCGTGCTTCTTCTCTGTTCGAGAGCCAGCCACGACTGACGCATTGTCCTGGAGATTGCTACCCGGTGGTTTAATAAATCCCCCAGTACTTGTGACTCATCGTGACAATATACTAGTTCACTGTATTCATGGCACTGCGGCCCAACGCTAGCTAAACCTTTCTAAAACCAAGAAGGTTACGCCCAGCGAGTATAACGTAGCTACCCTTTCTTGTCAGATAGTGCTCAATGTACATGCCAATGGCTTCTAATGGGGAATGAAAGACAGGAGAATTCGGCTTTTAGTTAACGCACACGCTGCTAATTTTTTATTGTTCAACAACGCACAGGAGAAATCTCCCACCGGCACCACCTTGCAGGTCAAAGCGTAAGACATGTTACGCACTACTACGAGGGACAAACGGGTGCCGCTTTAAGGAGCTTCGCCCCTAAAGAAGGGGGGGGGGGGGGCACAAAAGAAAAAAAAAGTTCTGCGAAATGAACTCAACAGCTTTTTGCACAGAAACCTTTTATGGCATAAAAAGAAAGTTTCTTCTATCCCTCTCGTTTAACCTCTGCTTTCGCGATTTCCCTGCGCGCCATTTTCTTGGCTCCTGAGTCGGGAGTTTCTAATGCGGTCAACAATTTCTAACGCGTCTCGGAAATCAATTGCTACTGCGATAAAAAAAAGGAAGCAGTTAACTTATACAACGGACAGGATTTTGCACCCGAATCTCGGTAACGCTGAAAACTTGTTTCTAGCCCTCTTATCTTTGCGTAAGTTCATTAGCGAATTACGCGTACTCTGTTTAACCGTTGACCTGTTTGCGCGCTGACCCGAGGGGTCGTTAAAAATAAAGCGCGTAGCGTCTTTGCGCTTCAGCTCCCAAGTCATGAGAGCTAACATATGCGCTCACCCGTTGCAACGTGAACATTGCCTATGGTTTCGTTTTTTGTCTTTTTTGTTTTTTTTCGGCGGTCGACACGGTTCTTCATACAACGTGATAGTGGTGACTCCTTTTGCGGAGTACGTATCAGCTTATTACTCAATTGGACTCCCCCTTTTCCATCAGTTGTCACTCATTCGGTTGGAGTACAAGAACGGCTGCCCAAGCAGAGTGAATTGCTACTACATCAGTTGACAGCCCTCGAGAACCTTTCTGGAAATGGGTCCGTATAGATGTAAAATTAGTATACAGTCCAAAGGAGTTGCGCGTTGCTTTTGTTTGTAAAGTCGTAAGATAGACTACCGGGTTATCTTCCGTGGTTGGCCGCATTGCAGTTGGAGTAGAAGTGAAAATAAACTTTGCATGTTAAAGAATGTGTTCAAAATTAGTATAGGTATGCAATCTTGACCTTGTTTATTGAACTGTATTGTTTCTATTCTCTATAACTTTTTCTGTATTTATACGTTATCATATTTTTAGAGTGTTATGTTGTGTTTAGAGTGTAGATGCAACGTTATCTTTCATCTTGGCATTATTGTTGCTCTGACGTTGAATTTACTAACTGTAATGTTTTCAACCCTAAAGTAATGGTCATCAAGTGATGTAGGCATTTGAATGAATGAGTTAAATGGAAATCCGCTGTGATAAGACCGCTACAGCACAGCCAAAGTGAACCCTCGTTCTTTGCTGACGATGTTCGCGATTCACTTTAGCAGTTACATTGACGCTCCACTTGTATATAGCGTACACTATGCAAGTTCCCCACACATGCTGATGTGATTCGAGCTCCTGGTGGTGTTATGTGGTGCAGCATCTTCGGCAGGAGCTGGCGCAGGCGGTGCAGGAGCTGCAGCGGCTGGCCTCCGAGCTCCGTCGTCAGCGCGAGAGCAGCTCCACCACGAACTCGGACAGCGGTGTGCCGCCGTCGCCGCAGGAGCTCGACCCGAGCGAAGTGAGCGCCCACATGCTCAACGCCGTGGTCACCGACCTGAGGGCGCTGCTGCACGACATGCTCGCCGGAGGAGCGGTAAGAGATGTCGTGCACATAAAAGTCTGGTCTTCAGTTATCTTAGGCCCGCACCACAGAACACCAATGACGTCGCCTTCGACGACGTGCGCAGGCCGTGTGCCAGGCGTGCCAGGCGGCTGCCGAGCGCGCTCGCGAGGAGGCCGAGCTGCGGCGCGAGCTGGCCGACAAGAGCGACGAGCTGCGCCGCCGCAGCGCCGACCTGGCCGAGGCGCAGAGGCAGCTGGCGCTGCGCGACACCGAGCTGCGGGCGCTGCACGAGGAGCGGGACAGGCTTCGCGACGACGTGGGCAGCAGCCGCATGGCCAAGGACGAGATAGTCAAGAAGGCGTGGGACACGCGAGACCAGGCTGTCGCCAGGTACGTATACTCCTTTACTTGTACGTAGATGTAAACTTGTGATCATCGTCAACTGTCGCATATGGTTGCTATACCACGCTTTTAGATGCGGAGTATCTTTTGCTCGGGTTTATGTCCCGCGGTCTCTACACTACCATTGCGCATGCGCGTCCCCTCCCCCTTTCTCCCCCACCCGCCTTCCTGCCTCGCAACGCCGACGCAGGCAGCGTCCGCTAGCGAGTTTCTTGATTGAAAAAACCGGCTACTCGCGCTGCACAACCGTTCACTGGCCACCCCGTATTATATGCAATGGATCTTAAACTCCAAAGTAGTGCCAGTGAGAGATTCCCCCTGTGCATCGTTGAAAAAAAAAAAAAAAGCTCGCAGCGTGCGTGTTAACTAAAAGGGGACTTAGGGTCTTTGTGTTGGAGTCTTCTGTCTCTCACTGCCCATTAGCTGCGGCTGGCATGTTGCAGTATAGAAACACCGCTCTATCACTGCGTGCTTTGCGCTTCCTCAGGTTTCTCTCCTGCGCAACGTCGCGATGAGCGCCAGCGTGAACGTCGCCGCTAAAGTAAGCAATAGCGCCCGCTGCTTCGCATTTACACATGCTTTCTTTAGCGGCAGATGGCGTAATTTTTCTTCACATTCAGCGCATCCACTTTCTATTGTGTAATATTTATTGAATGTCAACGCAACTGCTGAAAAGCGCATATGTGTAGTCAATCCGGCTGTCTAATCTACCATTAGCCTTATCTTCCCTTGGCATGTTGAAACAATAAAAATGAAACTAATCAAGAGGCCGAGACTACATGCACAAAAGCAAATCGATGTTATTTCTTGCCATTTTATCACGGTAAACGTCTAACATGCCTTGAAAAAAAAAAAAAACGCGTAAGTTGACCGTCGGCGGTAACACGAGTGGTGTGTGGAATATCGTCACGTGATGTCTATCGTATGATACCATGGCGACATCACAGATCGTCAAAATGTGTGACGCCCTGGCGGCGTCATCACGACGTGACGTATTATAGTGACGTCATCACATGACACCGGCACTTGGTCAAAGGCGGGCCGATCCCGGAGGCATTGAAAAATTACGTTAGGCGCACACAGCTTTGGCGGGGGAACGCGGGTGGAATCGATTAATCAAATGAGAAGAAAAACGCCACAGCTTTGCCGCAAAGGCGAAGCAACGAACGCGATAGCAACAAATGGGAAGGTCACGCGAACAATGGCAAGCAGGTGGAAACGTTCCCCGTGTTTCTCACGCACAAATGGCGCACAAAACGTACTCACAGGTACAGATTAATAAAGTGACTCAGTTGTTACTTCGCTGTGTCTGAAAAGTGCGCCCTTTTCGCAAACGGAGACTGTGCAGCGAGTGCAGTTCCCTTTGTGCGTCCGGTAACTGCAACAGAATCGTTTTGGTGAAAGCTAAAGACGTACGATTCTCCCCACCGCGAGATAAGCACGCGCGTGCGTACGCGTCCACCCCCCCCCCCCCTCTCCTCTGCAGGGCGAAGTACGCGTGGGAGGTGAAGTGACGTTCGTCCTCTCCCGAATTACAAGTCAGATAAGCGCGCTCGCAGGAGAGACCAAAGTTCGCAAAGTAGCGACGCATGTCGTTATGTCGTTACACGCGCGCCTTCTCTTTTTCCCTCCTCCTACCTCTCCGAGGCCGGCGTCGCGTCGGTATTGGCCAGCCAGGCCAGATGCCCGTCGGCACTCTCTAGTAGACTTTTTCTGAAATAAATGTTTTTTACCACCACCACCAGATGCCGTCACGTGAGACCGTTCGCAGAGTCCGTTTGTTTACAGTCGCTCACAAGTACTCTCTTTGCTCTCGAAGCGCGAACTCCCTAGGGTACAGCGCATCTGTTTTGACGGATACGAAGGCGTCCTTCCGTGCGCGTTGTGCTGTGAGAAACTTTTCAACCAAGAATGACGTTACTGTTCGTTGTCTTGGGTGACTGTTGTGCATCCTGACACCAGAAGAAGTGTAGTGACTGCCGGAAGCTCTTCATGATGGCGCCAGTTGAGCGCAACGAGTTGCGAGAATATACGTAGTTGCATAGAATCGGAAGTGAAAACTTCGAGCCGACATTTTCAAATTCACTTTTCGAAGTATAGTTACGAGTCTTTTCCTCGAAGTATGCTTCGATGTTTTCTCAATTCGCAGTTAAGCCGCAGTTAGTTGTGCAGTTAGTTCTCGAGTCACAGTTAATTGTGCAGTGAGACCGCGACTTCACACTCAGGTTTCATTAACGATCCTGCGGATGGCTGTATTTCGGTCAACAATACATGCATCCGTGTTCTGCTTGTCGATATGCGCCGACTGACTGAGTTCGCGATACCGGTTTGTGCGCTTAGCGTGCCCGCGGAAAGACAATCGAAAATGTGATTGCAAAAGTTCCCCGAGATTCCGCGCTGTTTGTTGCGTGGTCGTATATTTTAGAGCAAATTGCTTTCTGTGGCTCTTTTATGTTGCTCAATCAGCCGGTGTACTCGCGATGCGAGGAAAGCTATGCAAAGCTTGCACGCTTTGGTGTCGCTGGGTGCGTGCATTGTTTAGAACCTGGCACATAATGCGCGATGGTTTGTTTAATATTTCGTGTGAAGGTTTATATCCGCGACTGTCCGGAACACTCGTGAAGTAATCGCGTATGGTGGCACGCTAGTTCAGCTATATAGTTCGTGCATCAGATAACTCCACAAGGCGCACTTCCGAAATATGATTAGTGCGCGTCTAACTACTTCACGGAACAACCGCAGCTGTTCAAATGTATGAGCTGTAAATGATGAACACCTTCCGACACATTAAGGTGGACGCCTTAGATGCCTCCTCAGACGCTAAAATTGACCGTGGTCGACATCGCCGCCACGCGTCGAAAACGTCAACGCGAGTTGTTGCTTCCACTGAATAATAGCCACGGTGAATGCTCTCTGCAAATATTTAGTGCCACTTAAACAGAGCTGTCATGCGCCAAAGTTACACTCGTTTAGGTAATTTTAGGATGAGTTAGACTGCTGGCGCGAATGCTCTCAGCGCACTGCCTGCCAAGCAAGCGCTCCTTTCGCTAAAGGGCGTTTGCTACGCAGGAGCAAGGCAGATAGCGCCACGTTCGAAACAAGAGGGCGAACGAGAGGAGACCGAGACGAAATGCAAGCGGAGGAAGAGAGTGTCCCTACTTTGCGAAGTTTCAGGGGTTTTAACCACGCTACGTGGATGCGGCGCTTCGTGGAGGCGAATGCCTTTAAAGCGCGCCCAACGCGAGCCCGTCGCGCCATCTCGCCATTGATAACTAAAACGCGCTCATGTTTCGAAGCTCCGAGGACTGCTAAACGGTGTATGGTGTATATGAATAGTTTGCCATTAGCTCTCCAGAACAGTACGCTTCATGGCGTAGTGGTTAACGTCGCGTGCTGAGAATCAGTAAGTAGCTGGCTCGATTACGCGCGACAAATGCTTGCCTTCTGGCTTTTTCCTTTCCAATAATATAGTACATATTGCTCAACGTCACTTCCGTGACAGAAGCACGTCAGCGCCACCGTAGTGGACCCCGACATAAAACACTTCCGTGTTAAAATTTGGCTTTCGCCTTGTAATCGTCTTCATTTTGAGAGACAACATGAATATTTGTCTTCCACTTGTCTTTATTTTCCGTGTTATCGTGTAATTTTTTAAACTCCATTAAACCATTTTTTATCTCCACTAGTTATTACTGCACTAGTTATAGTGCTCTGTCGCTAAGCCGCAGGTCGCGGGATCGAATCCCGGCCGCGACGGTCGCATTTTCGACGGAAACCAAAATGCTTGAGGCCTGCGTACTTGGACTTCGGTGCAAGTTAACGAACTCCAGTTACCCACGTGGACGAAATTTCCGAAACACTCCTCTGATAATTACATGGCCGTTTCAAAACGTTAAACTTCAACAATTATGAACAATAATTATCATTATTGCAGTATTTTCACAACGCCTCGCGACTTAGAAATGTGTTTCTTCATGTTTGCTTCACCACGCAATAATGCATAGTGCAGTGAAACCCGCTTGCCGGTGAACCTACTATTCAAGATTATGGCGGCGTTGCCGGCTTCGAGAAAAATGCTTATTGATACCAGATTCGTTGGCGCCTTGGGTTTGCCTGTTCTGTTGAGTACCTAAAATTCAATTTTACGGTTTATCTCCCGCAAAAATGAAAATAAAAAACAGTGACTGTCACAAAATACGTATCACTGCCTCACCATAATTTTTTTTTGTCACAAAATACGCGATTGTGTGTAGCACCTTCATATGCCTGGTTAGGCACGACAAAATTGATCCAACAGATAATCAGATTAGGGAAAGCTCAGTGGATATTAATTACTCTCTAACTGTGGCTCAGTAGATTCAAATCAGCCAAAGTGGACGAAAATCACCCTTGCTGCCAGTGGTGTTCGAACCCGCAACCTTCTAATCGCGTCTAAATCGATATCACAGCATCGGCTCTCTGCAGGAACTGACCTGGAAACCTATAATTTCGATGACTGCATGCACTGAAAGAAGTGGCGTACCTCGGAACGTGCCATACGTGCGGCGTGTATTGGACAGCACCTGTTGCGAATTTTCTCTCGTTTCGGAGAAACCTGCACTTGTGATCAAGCATGGCGTCTAATCTCGAGCGGTGCCCTTCATTTTCAGAAAAAACAACACGGAGATCGAGCTGGCCAAGACCCGCATCGAGCTGATGCACATCAACAGCCAACTCATGGAGGCCATCCAGCAGAAGGTGGAACTCTCACAGCAGCTCGAGCAGTGGCAGGTTGGTTTAAACCGCCCCTTCTACTCTAGTTTTCTTTCTTTCTTGCGCCGACGTGAACATACTTGAATGCGAGGCTGTAACAATATAGAGTAGCTGGATATTGGACTATAAGTGCCAGTAGATGCACTGCAGGGTTGCTAGAAGGACCATGCTCAACTGATAACTTATAAAGAAGCCAGTTTTGGGCAGCAAAGCAGAGTTCGAACCACAGTTGACAAAGAGGGCTTACATAACCTCACTCATGAGTAGTCTAACAGCCATGTGTGGTTCAAAAACATTCCCTGAAAGCAACATGTCTGGTACAGGTTTTGAGAGCCAGGAAAGTTGACCAGAGATTCTAGCTGGCTACCCTGTACTCGGGATCAAATAAAGAGGCATAAAATGATGGAAAGAGAGAAGAACCCATGACATCACTTCAATTTCATTATGACAGTGACAACATCTAATCATCTAACACACAAAAATGCGTCATCATTGTTTAGATTATACTCATATTAGGCTACACAAGCTTGGTAAAGATAAATATGAACAACTACTTCAAAGTGGGAGTAGATCAACATGGTCTCGCAAATCTTTGAAGTAATGCTATGCACAATGGGGGGGGGCAAATACTAAGCTAACAGCTGAATATGAGCACTGTAGAGAACACCATAGGGTTAAATAGTAAACCAGGATATGACATAAAAAAGCCTGCAAATACTCAGTGTTGTTTATAGACAACAATTGTAGACTCCTATCGGTGAGGCATTTTAGATTTCCTTTATTACATCTGACATGCAATTTGTTAGATACATGTTTATTTTACCACAGTCCTGCACATTGCAAAAGAAAACTACAGGTTTCTGTTCCTTCGTTGCTCGCACTCACAAAAAGCAGAGAGCTGCTTGCAACAGTACAGACCCCATAATGCACTTGATATTCCAATGCAATGATGAACGATCACGAAATTTCTCATAATGGTACAAAACTTTAGAGTATTGAGGATTTCATGAAACACTAGCGCGGGCCCTTCTCATGAGATCGTTGCATATGAAACTCTCAACGTTTCACGGAGCTCGGGCAGTGCAGCCGCAGCTACACCGCTCCCCATTTCTCATCACAGGTGGACATGCAGTCCCTGCTAGACGAGCGCGTCCAAAAGCAACTACGGATTCAGGAGGCCGAGGACCGTCGGCGAAAGGCAAAGGCAGCCGCCATGAACGGTGCCTCTGCGTCGCCGCAGCAGAAGACACCCAGCAAGGGGGGCAAGCTGTTTGGACTGTGGAAGAAACAGCAGAGTCCCCAGACACCCCAGTGAATGCCTTCTCAGGACTATGTGTGCGTGCACTGGTGCGCCTCTCTTCTTTGCGCTCGTCTCATGAACTGACCACGGAAGTGCCACTACACTGCGGTCTCCACAGTGTTTCGCTGCCATTCAAGAGGTCTTAAAACCCACCTCGGTCCCATTTGGGGAGCGAGACTGGACAGACTCTCGAGCACACGTTTTTTCATCTCATCGACGTCATTGTAGTGTTAATGTGTGCACAGACTTTCTATTTCTCATCGAGCACACCGAAGCGAGGATTAGGATGTTTGCTGTTACTTGTCAAGTACATTGTTGCATGTCGCACATTTTCGCACTCTTTAACTGATGCAGGCCTTTTCTCATGTTGCGCTGCTCTGCAAGCGTACTTTTGTGATCTTGCCTTCTGTAGACTCTCTTCTAGCCGAGCGAAGAACTGTTATCGCAGGAAAGGCTTTTCGACGTTCAGTCAATGGGTTTTATCCCTAACTGCACATTATATTTATGTGCGAAAGAAATGTTTGGGCAGCAATACAGAAATGTACGATTTATGAAAAGTAATATATATGCACTAGCTGTAGTTTCATTATTTAGGATTCATAAACAAACGTGCTACACCTTGGGGTGAAATGTTTACGAGCGAACAATCATGCAATGTTTTTCCAGTGATGCCTTACTGCAGAGGAATGCACTCGTTGAGCAGTTTTAACTTATTTGCAACGTCTTTTGACAGTTTTTCAATCTGTTGTATTGTGGCTTCTACCTCTGCTACTGATTGCTATTGAGCAAAGCTATGATGTAATTTAAGTATTCTTTGTTGTGATTATTTCACACTGCAACACTGCCACAAAGTGCAAACGATCTTGCTCGTTGCACAATGCACATTGACACTAGATTAGTTTAATTCTGTGGTTCCTGGAGCCTGATTGCAGAAATATTTACAGTGATTTAAGTGGTACTATCCCTACAGCAGAAATTGAACATGCTTATCAAAAACGAAGGTTTGCGTATACCATGCAACAATTTGAAACGTTTCTTTCAAGCACTGGTTAGTCTTGCTTTCGTGGAAGTAACGCACAGTGCATCTTTTCTTTTTCAAGCAACAACCACGCTTTCTCGCACATCGAATCGTAACCTAATATAGAATTAGTAGGATAGGCGTGCGTCGTAGTTGCCAATACAGGATATTTACAAAAATGTTATCGGATGTTCAGGCCATGGATCAGCGAAAGGTTGTTCACAGGTGCCAGCACACTTGTTGCCTCTTTTTGACGGCACGTGTTGCTAGTTATTCAGTGTACATATTCTTACCAATATTTACAACTTCTCAAGGACATTAATCTCTTTTCCAAGATCTGTTTGTAAATATGGAGTTCTGTTCGAGGCTTTGATAGAAATGCTTTGCCGCGAGGATTAGGGTGCTTTACGTTATTCTGCAAAGGTGCACACGAATTCATCCTTCAGAACTCATCACTTTAAGCTAAAATGCAGTAAAGATTGTGCATGTAGTTTTTTGTTCACTGAACTCCATAAAAAAACTGTTCCCTGGTGTTTGGATTGAGTCTTTTGTGGCCTGAAAATTATGTGCCTATGTGACACATGCCAACGGTTACATGTATATGTACTTGGATTTGTGTGGCCACCGCCAAACAGAAATGCGAAACTGAAACTTTCACTGGCACACATGCACACGGGACCAGCTATTGTCACTGAAACATATCGCCACAGGCAACCTTCCACCGGGATCACATCGTGGTTTTGGAACGTTAAACCCCACATATCAATCAACCTTCCACCGGAATCCACAGTCAAGAGAGACGAGAAACCTAGCACATGTTGGCAAAAATTTTAAATCTAGGCATGAGTGCTACATAGAATGAAGAGATATCTTAGATCGCATTCTTTTGAGCATCGTAGAATGTTCTTTTATCTGTAAAACTCTATTACATTTAAAGGTTAGTGATTCATGATTGCCGTTTCATTTGCTGTCAGGCACTCTCGTCACTTTATGTACAGCAAGTGGCCTAGCACACAGACAAGTTCTGTTTTGAGACTTGCATTGCCAACTGCCATGAGCAGCAAATTCAAGGCCCACAGGCAAAGATAATCTTCAGTACCTGCAGCAGTGCAAGCGTTTTCATGGCATTTAATTTTAGAGAGTGCATGTCCCTTATTACAAATTACTTTCAAATCAAGTTTAAATTTCTTAACAATATGAATATGCAGCAAGAATCACTTGTTGACAGCACCGAATCTTTTCAATGGCACGCTTTTACTGGCTTCGAAGTGTCGTGTTTTTGTCCTGTTTGCCAATGTGAGCTTTTGCTTTTTGAGTCACAAAAAAAAGTGTGTAACATCACCTTCAAACACAATTTACAGACACATTTCCTGGCCAAACTAGCCACACTTTTTTCTTTAGTCCACAATTTTAAACACCTGTAGTTCAAGGTGTTAGTAGTATTTTTCCATTTCACAACCACCATTTTTTTTCTTACAAGCTTTTTGTACAACTGTACATACCATCGATAGCCTTGGTGCGCGCACAAAGGCATTACGTTTGTTTCGTTTTATCTAAGTCAGTAAAAGGATAACATGCTGATAGATTTCTTTATTTTGAATGTACAGTGTGACAAAATATTCTGCAATGTAATGTGGCTCTTGTGGAAATAGAAACGCGTGAATAAAATAGCTACCAAGGGGGCAAATACTTCTGAGAAAGAGCCAGCAGACAGTGAAAAAAGAAACAACCATTAAACAAACTTTCATAAAGCAATAACTGAATAATGCTACTACTGCTTTCTTTTTAAGAATAATTGGCAAAAAGTGAGGCTATGGGTACTGTGATGTGTATCTACTTGAGGATTTAGCATAACCTTGCTAGGTACCATAACAGCCTCGGCTTAAACCTACTGTTGCAGTCAGAAAGGTATAATGTCTGCATCACTTATACCAGTCATTTTATATGTCGACTCTGAGCCCCCGAAAACAACCTTCTATGAGAATCGCTTGTGACTTGAAAAGAGCAAGTGATTAGCGAAGTTAGGCTAGGCTTGAAAAATACACTAAATTTTTTGTTGAGGACTTACCAGCAATGCTGCAAGTCAAAGCGTATCAACTCCCTCATTAAATTGCTCTTTAACGACCAACTGTGGCCCAGTGCTGACGCCACGCACAGCGCTGCGGTCTTGTCGCACTCACTTTTGTTTGGGTCGTATGAGGAAAAGACAGATTGTGGATTTGCTGGAACTGTGCGTGCAAATATTGCAAAAAACAATGAATACAGAGTTATCAAATGTTGTGAAATAAAAGATGCCACATTCATGTTTGTGTGAAAAGAACAGCGTCCTTTATTTTCTTTCCAACGTCACGTGCTGCTCGTTTGAGCAAGGAAACGTGCCTCATACTCCGTGCCTTTGGGTAAGACCCAGAATGACGTGGTACCATTGTCAATGTGGAATCTGTGGACACGGTCATAAAACAAATGTAATCAGATTAAAGGTACACTAAAGAGGAACAATGACTTGGTTCGGAATGACAAATAACACTCTGAGAATTCTAATGCCACAAGTTTCACTATTGTACGATCATCATTAGTGGAGAAAATTAAGGTTAATGATTTTCGCGCCGAAATATCCACGTGTACTCCCAAAAATTTCAAAATGCATTTTCACAACATCGACTCAACAAAATATTTCGAGATTTTTGAAACATTTTGCGATTGTAAGCTACGTAGGACCCACTAAAATGCCTTCAAAATCTACGACACCATGGTGTTTGGTACAGAAATCTCAAGGCACCCTCTCCAACCACATGTTCATTTTGCGCGTTTTCTCGCTTACCAACTGTCGTATCATGGCAAGAGCGGTGTTTTTGGGATTGTGAAATCGTACTTTATACTACAGTAAAACCTGAATATAACAAAATTGATAAAATCTCAGAAAAATTCATTATAGAGAGGATTTAGTTATATGCAAGTTCGGTACGAAAATTTGGAAAATAAACGTGCAAATGAGACAAAAGAGGGACTGAAGGCAGAGCTAACCCAAAATAGTTAGTTTACAGTGAAAAAACTGCGTTATTGTTGTAATAGCGATTATATGGACACTATCAGCGGGTTTTTGCTGTCACCGCCATGTTCCTTGACAAGTCCAGATTGATAACATGCCCCCCCCCCCCCCCCCCCCCCGCACATAGTAACTTTCACGAGCGGGTAAAAGCACAAGAGCGCTCGCAGAGAACAAATGAGTCGGCCCATTTCTATCACCTGGAAAGTTCATAACATCTTCCATGTGTTAAAACTGCCCTCAAATGTTCAAAGTAAACCACCCGTCTTGAATAATCGTGAAACAACACGGGGGAGGGGGGGGAGGGATCGCTGGAGCAGCAATAATGAACTTGGATTTGGTCGCGATCACTGGCGCGCTTGCTATCTCGGTGAGCATCAGTGCGGTTTCTACGCGAAGGAATAGTGTGAAAAGAGCACTTCACACTGGAGCGGCCGTATTTGCTCACAACAGCGTTTTGTAGAAGTTCCGCGATATGAGATCCAAAAGAGTTGGCTGCCAGCCTTACTTCTTCTTATAACATAATTTTTTTTTTTGCTGTCGCGTACATTGCCTTGCATTCAACGCGCCGTCGTGTAGCGAGAACTAATCGACCTACTCGCAAAAGCTACCAGCCTGCGAACTCGCGGCGCGGCGAAAGACGGAAGCACGTGACGGGTCGACCTTCGAAGATCCGTCGCGTAACCGTGGTCTTGGCGATTTTCAATTAGCGCCTGATCTGACAACCCCTCAGTGGTAACGACGCGGTTTTCCGAAATTAAGTAAGGTCGCAGTTTCGCCGCAAGGGCGAAGCAATGACAACTTGGAATGTAACGCTGAGAACGGCAGGCAGATCGAAGCATGCAGCACGCTGATCAAGCACAAATGACGCGCGAAAACAACAGGACGAAAGCGAACAACGTTTACCGCTCGACACTTAACGCGCTGTATAAACAAAAACAAAAACGATGCACGAAACGTAATCACAGGTACAGATATACGTGCGAACTAAAAAATTACCCCAGTTGTTACTTCGCTGTGTTTGAAAAGGGCACTCTTTTTTGCAAACGGCGCCTGTCTATGGAGGAAAGTGAGCTTTGTGCGCCTTGCAACTAAACGCAATCGTTCCGGCCAAGGTCGAAGGCGCGCGATTCCCCCCGCCGAAAGATAAGCACAGCGCACAAGCATTAACCCCCCCCCCCTCCGCCGGGCAAAGTACACGTGTGTGATAAGCGCGCGCTGGCGCATTGTGACAAGTTGGGCGTCGAGCGCGGGCGGCTTTTTTTTTTTTTGAGTTTTCAAATATATAGATACTTATACATATACAGTGAATGACGGCTGCGGCGCCGGTAAAAAACCAGCCGAGACTGTCCATATAATTGTTATGTCGCAATAAAAAAAAAAAGCAAAGCTGCACGTCACCATGCGCGTGCAGTGAAACTATGCAAACGCGCACGGCGTTGAAAATGAAGAGCGAACGACACAGACACAGATACCTCGGAAAACTATTCGGCTAATTTTACTATTTTTTCATTTTGGTTTAAAGCGTGAGGAAGGGAGGGGGGAGGCACAGCCGCGCGTACTACGTGCGCGCGCGGCAATGAGAGTGGCGGGTGGCGGCAACCTTGGCTCGTGGTGCGCAGGCGCGACTGCTCGCGCAATGACGAGCGCTCGCTCTCGCCTGGTGCGCCGTGCGCGCGGCTCGTCGGCGGCGGGGCAGCCGCGCAAGATGCATGCTTGTACCAAAATGACAAAATGCAGAGCGAAATTCCTAGATTGTCCGTGGAGAAAATTCGTTACATGAGGGTTGTCTCCCACTGTTACTTTGTTACGTAGAGGTCGCAAATACACGTGCTTCTATGGAGCAACCAAACAGGGAATAGAAAAACTTTGTTATATAGAGGAATTCGTTATATGGAGGTTCGTTATAAGCAGGCTTCACTGTAATACAGGAAAAATCGTTTTGCTCTTTAGTGTCCCTTTAAGATGACCACCCGCGGGGATAACAAAAGCGTCGAATAGGCAAGGAAATGAACAATAATGCAACGTTAGACATAGCTGTTCAAAAGCCAGCACCTGAGATTGTCTTAAACGTTTGAAAGCTCTCCATTACATGGCTTTGGGAACTGCTCGCATCATACATAGTAGCAGAAATAGGCACACGCAGCAGCAGGACATTGTTTCTCTACATTCATATATATGCACATTTTATATGTGGTAATACTATCGCTCAAACAACCATCAATCCCCTGTGGGAGAGAAACATATCTGAGGTCTCACTTGGAACATGCAAAATAAGAAACCCTGAAATACTAAAAACCATACATGCGGGAAGTGAATGGATGTAGAGTAAGGTTACACAAAACATGATAGGTATGAAAAATGTATTGAGAGATTCTTACTGGATCAAAAAAAGAGAAAATGGTTCACATACAAGGCATAGGTAAATAATCATAACCTTAGATCTTTGCATTATTTTGAAAAAAAAAAAAGAAAGATCCCACTATCTAATATTAAAGAGAACCATGTGGGGAAGCAAAGCAGGGCTGGTGTACACTTGCATTTCCATTCGTTGTTTGCATTTGTACATTCTCGTCCATGTTTCCTTGGTGTGTGGAGCTGTGTATATGTTGTTTACAGCTTATGTTAACCCTCCTTTCATTTGTGTGTATTTGTGTGTGTGCCGCAAAGTGAACACCCAGCATTGCTAGGAGAGTTCAATGGAGTGAGCGCGGGCAGCATTATACACGAGCGCACAACTGTGGTGAAGAGATGAACAGGATGGGAGAAACGAAGCGGAGGCAGCACTCTGCCACCGTCCCACCCGCTCATGCGAGCAGAGGGCGGAGAGTTGGCGCATGCGTACTGAGGAAGTGGACGGTCGCCGAAGGACAGACATAGCCCCGAGCAAGAGCTGCTTCGTGTATAAATGCGAAAACAATCAGATTTCGTCAAGAAACTGACTAACATAAACATGACTGTAAAATTATTCGCTTTGTTTAAATAAAATATAAAGGAACATTGGGTACCGTCTCCTGAACAAGATCAACTGTAAGCTGTACCATCCTTCAACAGCAAAACAGCTAACAAGGGATATCCAAGACGTTCCATAATTCAGTAGACTCTCAGCAAACGAAATTCTCTTACAACGAAATTGCTGCTTAAATAGAACAACTCCCACTAATAAGATTAGTTTCCTGTTCGTATTTGTTTTGTTTTCTATATGAGCCCTCATGTAAAGGGAAAGTTATCTTGCATGGGGAAGATACCATCGTCATGCTGGACTGATTGTCCTGACAAAAATTATGTTTATCAAGTTAGAACAGGCTGTATACTTACAATAGAATCTTCTTAAATTTCTGGACAATAAATTATAAAAGCTTGCCTTTTGTCGAAAACTACCGTCTTCAGGGTAGTCTTTGGTGAGATGGCCACAGGCTTTCCTGTAAAGTGGTCTTTGAACCAAACCTACAAACGAATCCCAATGAAATAAATAATACTTCAATATAACATAGAACAACATTATGAAAATTTAAGTGTCCAGGTATCTTCATATTGAAAAAGAAATGAGGTGAACAAGCAATTATTTAAAGGCCAGTCGTGACATAACGGCAAGAATAAGCTGCTAGCTACATGAATTTAGCAAAATCTAGCAAGATATTAATCCGAAGGCAATGTTCACAGAAAGCCAACATATTCATAGGATGCTAACTAACTAATTGAAAAGCACTACCTACACTTTATAGAACTGTCAGATTTTCATAGCACCTGTACACTTATCATACCTTATTGTCATATTACATGATATGCAACTGGCAAACTAGGGAAATGTGCCGATTGACACAGTTTTTGCCAACCACTTCTTCACTGTGTGCAACGACATGAGTATTTTCAGATTTCGTGTGGTTTTATTTTGGCGAAATTGCCCAACACTCAACCACTTGATGACTTGCCCTAGCCAAAGTTTCACCTTTGCAACATCAGTGAAACTTCATTATACCATAAAAGCCCGCATAGTGTCTGGGGTGTAATATTGGGATAGCAAACGTGAGAAAAAGTTTACACCTGAATATAGCCTGAGTAAAATGAAAAAATGCATTTATTGACAATCTTCATTTATCGTCGTCAGATGCACTCTCTTCCCAAGCTCCCTTGTCGGAAATGTTCTCTCACAGCACATCATCCTCAGTGCCATCAAGCGCGTTTAAGATGGAGCACTTTCTAAATGCACGGCAAACGAGTGCCTCGGGAATGCAGGCCCAGGCCTCGACTATCCACGAGCACAGCATCGCTGGCGAGGCTGGTTTCAGCTGCCTAGCAAGGGTCGCTTCAGGTTCTACGGACCTCATCCACACAGTGTACAGGCACTTGACATAGTCGTTAAATGGCTTATTAAAATGGTTAAATGGACCACATCAAGCGGCTGCAGTTGTGATGTCATCATCGGTGTGGGACTCGCGCAGCAGTCGCTTTGCGGAGTCGGCCAGGTGACACCGAACCCCGTCGAGCACAAGCATTGAAGGGAGCCCCAGCAATGCTCCTGGCCGTCTACAGCACACAGACTTTAGCTAGTCAAGCACTAGCGATTCGTCCATCCACCCTTTGTCTTGGCAGCGGACGACGACACTTTTTGGGAACTTCTCCCCCTTTGGCAGCATCTTTCGTTTGAACACCATGTAGGGTTGTAGCTTGCGACCGTCTACAGTGCAGGACAGCATTACAGTCACCCACATTTTTTTTTGTTCCTAGTCGATTGCACGATAATTTGCCTAGAGCCTTTTTGATGCACTGTCAGCGCTGAGAGCATATTCAGGTAGACCGGCGTTTGATTCCGTTGCCAATCTGACCAAGCTGAAAGGGGACAGCCTTTCGCAATGCAATGACATACTTTTAAAACTTCACAAGGTCCTCTCCACAGCTTTTTGGTAACTTCTGTGAGATTGACGTATGTCGACGTAGGGAGAACCCAGCGTGGCGCATGAAGAGAGACACCCAATGCTCACTTTGAAATCCTCCAGCTGAATGCCTTTGTCTCGCGCGATCTCCCTTGTCTTTGCTGGCAGCAGCTCGATGTCAACAGCGAGATGCGCAGCTTGCTACTCCCGCACAAAGTCTGCGAATTGTCTTTCCACGTCAGGACACGCTCCATTTTTTGGTCTCGGACACTTTTTTTCTGGCTGCTGCAAGCAAGGAAGGCATCCGTCTGCTTCCATCGACCCCGAGAACTCCGCTCATTCACTCCGAACAGCCACGAAGTTTCGGCAGCAGCGATAACTTTTCTTTTAAAAGCAGTCAAGTACTGCCTGTGCGGTGCTGACATGGCGTAAAATCGCAGGAGCAAGATTGTGGCTGCCGATATGGGCGCCAAGTTTAAGCACTGACCACTGTTGCACCTGTAGGTCTGTAAAACTAACGCCTGCTACCACCGCCAACACTGCCTAGCACATAGCGCAAAGGCGCGCAAACACCTGATGATGACAGCACCGCGCTATGCCGAAACCAAAACTGAGTTTCGGCAGAAAATTCTTGGGACCCGCATATAGTAAGGGGCTAAAATTTCGTATCCTACATTTTAGAGAAAAGCCCCGGGCTACACGTGGGCCTTTACGGTAGTATACTGAGATCACGAGAAAAGACATGCTTCTCAATGTCAAGGTTAATAATTGCAGTGAACGACTTTGTTGCATTGAATATTTCCCTCAATAAGCTTGTTATATACATGTTTAACCTTATCAGCTGGCTCGCTTAGTGTTTAGGTTTCTTCATTTGAATAAACCTAGGTAATTTCTATTTATGTTCCTGTTAGATACAAGCAGACACACAAGGGAAAGGGTCAGATAGAGAAAACACGACAATGTGACCTACTGAAACACTGTTGGGAGTGTATTGACCACTGGCATTCCACTCAGGCTGGCTGACTGTGTCTCCAAACAGCAGCTCAAGCTGCTCTCCAAAGCTCGAAGACTCGTCAAAGCTTTGCACAAAGTCTGATTCCATCACCTGCAGACAACAACGAATTGAAGAGATGAAAAGGTTCATCATCGTCATTTACCACTGCTAGGGGCAGAGATGGCTGCTCCAATATATTGAATGTCATAAACTGCTGTGACTCGGCAGCTGCAGCATTCTAAGAATTATCTTGATGTCTAGAAATACAGTAGACTATCGATAATTAAAGTTTGGGTTAATCCAAACAATCATTTTTAATTGGCCCATTACATTTTCAACATATCCTAAAGCGACTTAATTCAAACTACCCCATTACAAGAATTTGGTTAATTCAAGCTTTTTGATCATACATGCCTGGAAATATGTACAATCTAACCTCAGTGCAACGAACACAGATATAATGAAGTATCGGTTACATTGAGGTAAATGAAAAATAGTCTTGCAACAGATACCGTGTTAAAAATTATCTTTATAACAAATTTTTGGATGTAACAAACTTCTTTTCATGTAAAATGGAACTTTGTGATAATGAGGTTTGTGTTAGTGCCTTTGTTGCCTCTAGCTGAACATGTGCGTTTTTATGTAACAAACAGTTACAAATAAAGCCAACTACCTGCCTGTGAAATGACCAAACTAGCCAAACTATGCACACCAACAATTGCATGCTGACTGTGGAAGAAAAAACGCCAGGCCTGCGCAGAAGGCCCAGCACAGTCACAGCGAAAGCTAGAAGAGCGGCCTTTCAGAGCCTTTCAAAACACTCATTGGGTAACTACTGCAAGCACACTTGCTTTATACCCACTCAGGCATTAATGATAACATTTTTTAAGTAGCAGGCCGGCATTCGCTATGCTATATTTCGTCATTTTTCTGAGAAGCATGGAATCTGCTAAATACTTGCAAGGAATTTTGTGCCAATGGTTCATGCAGTGGCTGATGACAATGAGGAATTAAGGCTGAAGTGGGTATGTGCCACAGTTAGTAGGGGAACAAGAACAAGCTTTTGTAATGGGTTGGAGCATTGGACGACCCCCTCGTTGCTATATTCGCATTGTGCGACAACTGGTTACTCATTTGCTGTTTTAAAACGCTTTATAAGTCATATTATTGCAATTGCTTTCCCGACATCAAGCCTGCCCAAGGCAAGTTTGCCAACAAGTCACAAGCATGATGCGGCTCAGTGGTAGAATATTGGGCTGGCACCCAGCAGACCCGGTTTCGAGCCCCACTGTGTCATTGGCGCTAGTTTTTTTTTTCTAATTTCGCCCGACGTGGTTATGGACACCGGCGGCAGTGGCGGTGACAGTAGACAACTGCGTGTGACCCGAGTTGTGATCTCATAACAGCTTTTGCTGTAAAAAGTTCAACAATTATAACACTGCCTATTGCGAATTCTGAGTGCAGCTGCTTAGGTGTTTTGATTTTGTGATAAAATGAAGCAAATATTTCTGCTTTGGCGGTGTGCACCTCTGGATTTTGGCGTCGGCAGTGCTTAGATAGCTCATTTAGCAGCAGCAGCAGACGCACACTCGCTGATTGTTCAGGAAGAACTGGCTGGGACTCTTTTGCAAAGAAATACACGGTGTACATGAAGAACATCGTGAGTAGCGTGGCTGGCATGAACAATTTCATGCGGCCCCTATCACATTAACCACCGCAGACGGAGTGCAGTGCACCTGCCTCACTAACTGGAAGACCGTGGAAGGCAGCTCGTGGGTGGGTTCCACAACAACCAACACATGACGATGTGCACTACGGCGGCGCCACAAAACAAGTCAATTCGCCACTGCCGTTCCCTTACCATCGCGCTATCCTCGCTATCGACATCGTTCATCGTCCACTTTGTTCTGCGTTCACTCTCTCTGTAACGACGATGCTGCTGAATGCAGGAATGCGCTTTTAGGAGCTGAAATCTAAAGAAAAAAAAAAAAACGAGAGAAAAGGAAAACTGAGGAGGCCTGGCCTTAACCTTTCGCATGCTGAAAGTGTCTTAAAGCCGACTTCGCTGTGGTACACTGGTGTCATGAGAGAAAGAATCATAAGAATGGGAGGGGTTACAAGCTGTCAGGGGACAAAACACATTTTGTATGCTACTTATAGTCTCGTGAACCACTCATAAAATAAGAGCCGCCAGTATAATCACTGGTGTCTACAAACTTTACCGGCTATCATAAAAAGCCGTCTATGATGCTGCTTCTGTGCTGGGAGACAACAAAAATCACAACACTAGTTGGTATGTTGCCCCAAGTCTTATTTATGAGAACTTCAGATAATTTAAACTTATATATATTGAAACAAAACTGTGAGGCCCTCTAGAGTTGAATTATCGAGTCATCGGCAATGAAGAAACAAATATATTTGCACTTCAACTAGAACCAACATATGCCAATGTTTTCCCTGGCTTCATGCAGCAGCTCCCCCAATTCTTCTGGTTTAAGATGCTAAGCTCTGCATTTCACGTAAGGTCATGCAGGAGAGGCAAGTACCTCGGGGTAGAGGAAAATAGCTGGCCACACAAGGCCGTCACCTGTTGGTGACTGGTGCACCCTGTGATCCCGCAAGGCAGGATGGGTGGGCGTGAGTGGATCGAAGGGGTTGCACTCCAGTTCCTCATCCTTCGGTTTAGGGAGTTTAATTCCTCGCTCCTATAGTTTATAAAAGAATAAGAGCAAGAGGAGAACATTTGTAGTATGTACCACACAAAACAGCACAAGCGTAGTCAGGTAGCTGGTAAACTAGATGGCACCGAGCTACTCCAGAAAATTACCAGTTGACAACGCACGTTTGCAAGGAATGCATTAGTGATGTCCTACTTTACAACAGGAACAACATGTGAATGATGACGTAATTGTGATGCGATTCTTACAAGCACGTGCCTTCTCTTTGATAAACATGCATGTAGAAATCCCAGGAACTTGCACATCGGTGCACCACGATGCAGCAGCTTTCCCAGCCCTTCTTGTTTAAGATGCTAAGCTCTGCATTTCATGTGGGGACATGAGAGATAGGCAAGTGCCTCGGGGTAGAAACAGGCAAGTACCTCAGTTCATAGGTCATTTCTGTTCAAGGCGCGAATTCCTGTGGACACAGATACCATGTGCAATCATCATCATCATCAGCCTGACTACGTCCATTGCAGGACAAAGGCCTCTCCCATGTTCCGCCAGTTAACTCGGTCTTGTGCATGCTGCTGCCAATTTATACCCGCGAAATTCTTAATCTCATCTGCCCACTTAACCTTCTGTCTCCCTCTAACTCGCTTGCCTTCTCTTGGAATCCAGTTAGTTACCCTTAATGACCAGCGGTTATCCTGTCTATGCACTACATGTCCGGCCCATGTCCATTTTCTCTTCTTGATTTCAACTATGATATCCTTAACCCCCATTTGTTCCCTAATCCACACTGCTCTCTTCTTGTCTCTTAAGCTTACACCTTATGATTACATTAAGGTTACACTCCGTATCATTACGGAGTGTGCAGAGGAAGTTGGAGGCAGGGTAATTAGACAGGACACTGGCAAGCTTTCGAAGGAAATGAAGAATCTCATTAAGAAGCATCAAATCATGAAAGTCTCAAGTACAACAGACAAAATAGAACTGGCAGAGCTTTCAAAGATGATTAATAGGCGTAAGGTATGCGATGTATGAAGGTATAACAAGGAGAGAATTGAACACGCTCTGAAAAACAGAGGAAGCATCAAAGCAGTGAAGAGGAAACTTGGGATAGGCAAAAATCGCATGTATGCACTAAGGTACAAAGAAGGCAAAATAACTACCAATATGGATAGGATAGTTAAAATGGCAAAAGAGTTTTACAGAGATCTGAACAGTAGCCGGGACAACCACGACCTTAATACTACAAGAACTAGTAGTAACGCAGATGACACCCCACCAGTAATGATAGAAGAAGTCAGAAAAGCTTTGGAGAGAACGCAAAGAGACAAAGATGCTGGTAAGGATCAGGTAACAGCAGATCTGCTGAAAGATGGAGAACAGATTGTGTTAGAAAAACTGGCCACCTTGTTTACGAGGTGTCTCCTGACGGGAAGAGTACCAGAGTCTTGGAAGAATGCTAACATCATCCTAATACATAAGAAAGGAGATTACAAGGACTTGAAAAATTACAGGCCGATCAGCTTGCTCTCTGTAGTATACAAGCTATTTACAAAAGTAATTGCTAACAGAGTAAAGAAAACATTAGAATTCAATCAACCAAAGAAACAAGCAGGATTTCGAACAGGCTACTCAATTGACCACATTCATACCATGTGCAATACGTCACACTTATGTAATGATTAGGTGCAAGCAATAAAAAGCCCCGTTTCTTTTTCCTACATTCAGTCAATCCTGGATCTGAACAGTCGTGACACTATCGCCTATCTTTTGCACTTTGGTATGAGTACTAAGGAAGCATGCAGTTAGCTAAGGACACACTGTCCATAAGTGCATGTAATTACGCTGATAATATATGCACACTAGTACCTTCTCTCCTGAAGGCAGCTTTTGTCTAGTCCCACTGACTACACCCAAAAACATGTCCACGTATCTGTGAAATTTGTAAAACTCCCATGGGCATTATGCCAAAGGAGTACTCGGGAAGGGTAAATGCACACCCAATTTTTATGTTAAGCTAGGCACAGGCCTTCTGAGGGAGGTCTTCTGAGGGATGCATACAAACTTTATGCAACAATGACTCATCTTTAGATGCTGCACGCAAGCACTGGCAATTCGGGAACAGCAATCGATCAACAAACAACACGCTGTTTCTAGTCATATTGATAATGAAGTTTTCAGCAACAGTGCCAAAGTCAACTCCCCCTCTACCTAACAACTTTTTACATATAGACTTGCTAAAGTCAAGTGATCCTTTCGCCAACTTTCCCAACTAAAAGGCTTTCAAAGTGATGAGACCAACAGGCAAAAGATTTTTGCAAATTGAAAGTACTTTAATGATCTTGATCGAACAGTCATAAAATCAATAAACGAGTGCACGTCCATAATGAAACGTACAGTAAACTCTCAGTAAACGGAAATATGTTAAACAGAACTACTGCTTAAACGGAACTATTGCCTCTGCAATGCTTGGTTTTGGGCTTGTATTCTGCACCCATGTTCACCTCTCAGTAAACAGAACTCCTGTTAAATGGAGCATATTTTCTCAGTCCCTTAAGGTTCCGTTTACTGAGAGTCTACTATACTACAGTAGAAGTGAACAGCCGTGCCTACTAATATTTCTTGCAAAGTGTCTAATTCCTTCTCCAAGTCCTAGCACCAGTTGCATTATAATGGGACAAGAGCCTTCAAAATAACGTTTGCCAATTCGCAACAAGCTTAGATCCACTTGAGGAATCCCCCGGTAAGGAATCATAACCAACCCTACAAGTTTGGTGACCAAGCACACCCTATGGGTAGCTGACACTGCTATGAAAATCTCAGCTACATCTTGCAGTCAAGTGTGGGAAGGAGGGTTTAAATGCCAAAATCTTTATATTTTTAAATACACTTTTTATGTACAGAGGCCTGTACGCACTTTTTTCACAGCTGCAGGTGCCTACTATTTGGAATCAAGCAGCATATAGCATGCTATTGGCCAACAGCCTACACAAATCAAGAGCGGTACTTGAATAAGATCCACTTCTCGCCAAAGGGTGCCGCTAATGTCTCAAAGTGAACCACACTTGCACACAGGAATCGCAACAGGAGAAAGCGATCGCGTTTTATCACGTGTGCTTAGTGTCGTGACTCATGACACATGCTGACATAACATCTTTCACGCCATGTCATTTGTTTCTATGTAGCTTCCTGAATGCTCGTTGAGACAAGAGATGTGAGAAGATGCTTACAGTACGTAAAAAAAAACTGTATTTTCGCTTGCTCTTTAAAGATACGAGGAATATTAACCCTGATACTGAGGTATTTCAAAAATTACTCATAAATGTGGTTCACGACACCTTTAACTAATGCGAGAATTATGCATGGTAGTACATCACCGAGGAAATCATGCCAAGTCTTAGAAGTATGCGCCAAAACACCGGCAATTGTTACAAAAATGGTATCAGCACTGCACCGCTACAACTCTGTTCTTCCGCACCTCACCTTTCATGTTATGGCGCACACACACAAAGGTATGAGCGGGAAAACAGGCTCACCTCGAGAGCACTTCTGAGAGCAGCCTCTTGCCGAGCCGCCAGTCTTTCCTTGAGCTCCGCCTTTCTCTTGTTCCGCTCAGCTAATTTCTGCAATCGATAAGAGCAGGCGCGGGGCAACAAGTCAATAAAAAGCACACGACAGGGATGAAAGCTGCAATGCACAAGCAACACAAGCAGCCTTTGAACAGTTTCAGGGATCATACCAAAGCTTTCTCTGCCTTGTCCTTAAGCGCTGTCATTTCTGCATTCGCAGGGTCCAACTGAAAAAAAAAAAAGAAGAAAAGGGCAACAAACCACGAACTTGGCATTTGATTGGTACATGACAGTATTTAAACGATTGCTTAGCACTAAGAAATGCGCGATTACAATGAAACACGAGATTTTATTTGGTCAGAGTCCACTAGATGGTCTTTTTGATGCAGGCAGCCAGGGCAGGGCTTGATAGCCAGTTGTAATGAATGGCTACAATTCTAGTGAATGGCGTCCACCGGGCTCTGTCTGATCAGTGTGCAGCAAAACGGACAATCAAGCCAATGTGCTCCTTCGGTATCTTACCTCGAAAGCACACCACTATACACACAAAGACAGGCAAGTGCGAAGTTCAGTGTTACCTCTAAGAGCTGTCGACACCAGTCTATGCACTCCTGGTAACGCTCCAATTCCCAGCAACAAAGGGCAGCTAAATTCAAATAGTAAATTTAAACGAAAAAGATCAGTGGTACGTACAATTGACAATATATATATATATATATTCACAAGACGCTTGGGTTTAGTTCACCAAACGTCAGCAAATGCACAATACTGTGGGCACAGAATACAACATTAAACTTTTTACACAACTTCACACATTAAAATCCCAACAAAGCCTTATCACATTGTTAAAGAAGCTAGTATGCCAACCCTTACCTTTTGTCATTGCTTTCACGTAGTTAGGCTTGAGTTTTGAAGCAATCGTAGAGTCAGCCAATGCCGAGCCATAATTTTCTGTAAACAATGTAGGTAAAAAAAGTGTAAGTGCATAAAGTAATTTTAAAAATGACAAAAAAAAAAAGTTTAACAAGAGCAAACACGCTGTTCACAGATGCAGTGCTCTGTGACCCGATCCAGTTAAGCATACGTCAGTATCCAGTGCATGTTTAATGATAGTAGACTCAAGTGGATATTAAAATGTAACCATAACAATGAACCGATGATCAGCCACACGCTGAAGGGACTTACTGTACAAACTGAGTCTTGTGGACCAGCGTTATTTTCTGGTCTATTGCCTAATTCTGCGGGAGGGATGTCTCAGTACACCCTCGTTTGGAAACACTGGCTTAGACGTGGTAGATCATATGAGCATATTGAGTGCTTGACCAGGCAGGACCATTAATTTTGTTTCCAGGGCTGACATCTCCTCGATGTGCGAACCACAGGGACATGAATGCATGTGAAACGCAGGCACATTAGCCCCACATCTCTTTGCAATTTGCGGGAGAAAAATGAAAAAGATGAGCACATGCCCTTTTTGTGTCTCATTATTTATCTCTACTCTTATTCATCTATTCAAGTAAGAAATTACACAAACTACACATGTCATGTGAAATAATTTTCTCTGTCACGTGCTACTGTTGGCAACATCAGAGCACAGTCTACGTAGAGGACGGACGTCAGAGCAGTATCATCTACGTGGGAAAATTGTTACGTCTTTGTCATGCTCTCATTCTCTGGGCGGGCGCTCGCAAGAAAAAATGGTAAGCAGCGTTGATCTTGAAATTTGACTCATTCTAGCGGAGCGAAGCGTTGCAAATTTTGGCAAATGTGATTGTGAACGCCCCATGTATGCATTGCATTCGTCAGCTCAAAATTTTCAAAGCTGGTTAGGAGCCCTTTAAAGAGTCATAGTTAAGATATTGCATGGTGGTTCACACAGTACAGAAAAGCCCAGATTAGAACAATGGGTGAATCTAAAGTTAAATCCTGGTGTTTTTATGCACCGAAACCATGCTTGTGTTATAAGGCATGCCATAGGAGGCATGACTGATACGCATTATTTTTATCCCACTTGAGTTTATGTGCACAAGCATTTTTCGATTTTGCCTCCCCAGAAATGTCCCCCCATAGGCTTGATAAAACTCAACACCAGATCGACAGCTGATTTCCTTGCATCCAAGCCACAAAGCACCACAAGACATTCATACTTTGAAAATGAAAACAATGATCGGATTCTTCAGAAGTGAAATCGAAGTCTAACAACATATAGATAAGCCATTGTAATTGCTCCAGGATAGATGAATTACTTGCGCTACAGAGTATGTATGCACATCACGAAAGTTTACTTTAATATGGCTCAGCACTCCCATCATGGCGTGAGTGGACTACATAGGCATTAGACATATTTTTGCACAGTTCCACCTTGTTCCTTTTCGACCAAAGCACCTCATAAACACTCGAAATGGCAACCCTTGTTCATCTTTTTTTGTGCTTCTCAAGATATTGTGTGCAAATGTCAAAGAACTTTGCAACTGTTTATGTTCACATTGTTATCATAAAAAAGACCCAACAGTCACAGCCATACGACAGCAGAAAATCACTTTGACTAAACCAGCTATGCATATGTAGCTCAGTACCAGTATACCGGTACAACGAAAGTGACCTCAGACAATCGACACAGTCGGTAGTGGCCTAACCCAAGCTAACACAAAACATGAGTACTTTATATTTAGCTGGCACAAAGATTTTGGCACACCACCTACTGCTGCAGGTATCATACTGTCTCACAGGTCCAATCGCTTCTCCAAAAAATACAGCAAATGAGTATTCATTTACTCTTTTATTTTCTGTTACATTTCTCCAGCAGAAATGAGCACATGACGAATTTAGAAAAAGTAGCGACCCCTACCACAAAGCGCTGCATGCCATCAGTTAGTCCACTGCAAGCGTGTAAAAAGAAATGGCTGCAAGCGTAAAAGGATGCGTACGCGCACTACGATGTCTCAACAATGAACACCCAATGCCAAACGGCATGATGATGCAGATTTATCTGATTGAGGTTGCTGATAGCATGTTTTGCCTTAATTTGCTGTCGGGTGTACCTGCTGCATATGCGATTCAAAGAAAAAAAAACAACTAGAAAGCCACGTTTACTTACTCAACCGGAACTGGGCTGCTGCCCTGTTGCAGTACAGTTGGGCATTCAGCTCAAGACTTTTGCACTTCTGCCTGAGTCCCTCCGTGTACGAAGCCACAGCCCAACGATACTTCTTCAACTTGAAGTTGTTGTTCCCATCATCTTTGTACTGCTCAGCCAAATCTGAAGGGAGAGGAAGCAATCTTCCATTGAGCAGGATGTCGAAATGGTTGGGTGGTTAATGGGGTTTAACAACGTGAAGTAACCCCGGCAGTGTTCAACTGAACTTTGTTTGTCAGAAAGGTACATGAATCGATAAATACATGAAAAACATCTGCATTCTCGACATCAAGCTACTTTGAATCCATACAAAAAGTTTACAGATATAAATACACAAAATTTCAATTATAACAGTTCACTTTTTTTTTTTTGGAGGTAGATGGCAATGCATTTCATTTAGGTTGAAGACATCAGTACAGGTCTTTATAATAGTGTTTCAGGTTAACAGAAAAGCATTTACTTTGCTTTATTTCAAGAAGTAGATTGTACCACAAAGTTCAACCAACACTAGACAGCCATCCTTTGCCATGTACATTCTTAACAAGTGGCTATGAGAAGTGTTAACAGCTGGGCTTGTTGGCTGTACATAATTAGAAAACATAGCGAAAAACCACAGGACACATAGAAAGGGAAAGCACATAGCGCTGACTCTCAACAACTTACTGGGAAAAACAAATGCATCACCTACAAATACACTTCACCACTCGCATAGTTCTACACCACTGGACATAGCGCAGATAGGCGACCAACACACCTGAGACAGCTTATGAAAACTGCTTCCATAGACACTTAATTTCCTCGGGCAATAATGGGATTGATGGGGTGCAGACTAAGTGTTGTCGGCAACATTTTGGTTGCCTCAAATCATGTACAGTACTCGGGGATTTTCTGGTATAAAGACTGGTATGCGCTATTTCTCTAGATAACTGCGTTATGTCGCAACAAACCCGGTCTCCAAACAAAATGTCCGCTTTGATCTATTACGCCGATATGACTCGAACTGAAGATGAAAATGAAAGCAAATGCGTTTTACATAGCCCTAAAATGTCCTGTCCGTGAGTACTGTACGTAAATACGATTCGGTATCTGCATTAATTCATTCTTGGTAAAACAACTATGAAACACCACGCTGCCTGCACTTCATCAACCTAGCAAAAAAAAAAAAAAAAACACTTTAAGTATTTTTTTCCCCCTCTTTAAACATTTCATGTTGCTATCTCATAAGAATAAGCTTAGAAATCCTTTCCAACTGTTTTTTTCCCCTGCAATTTCACTTTGAAGCATTCGAAAATTATTCTAGAAGTATTCGAGAAACATTTAAAAAATATTCTATTTGATTCGCACTCACATTTCAATATTCCAATATATTTTAATTTTCGTTGCGACCTAAATTTCACTATTCACTCAGCTTTACTTCTGACCAATCATTAGACGCAAATGTTAGCTTTAAGATATATAAATAAGTGCGAGTGCTGACCCGAGTTCACAGCACGTAACAACACTGCCAGTAACATTATGTAAATTGAGGCCCTGTGTGATGTTCCATGCATAAAGTGAGTGTTGCCAATGTCCCAGAACATTTACAGAGTGAGGACGATACCATCACTGGCACCCAATGAGAGCTATTGTTCTTTACCCCTCTCACTCTGTTCTCGAGGTAGTTTTCGTTGCTCAAGACAAGAACGCTTTTTCTTTTTGCAGAGTGGACTCGCAAAATACCGAAGCACCTGCGTCGTATCATGCTCATGAGGACAAGATTTGACAACTATGCTTTCAACGACACAAAAGTTTGAGTGCCAGTGGTCTTAGTCATTCCCCTACTGGGCGGGGCTAGTTTCTCGTGGTTTTAGGCAGGCATTTCCAAGTGACATAAGATTGGTTGCAATTAAATGGACACTAAAGGCAACTATTAAGTCGATGTTGATTGTTGAAATAGTGGTCCAGAAACCTCGTAGTGTTACTTTAGTACCAAGAAAGAACCTATTTTGAAATAAAATCACGCTTTAGTGATTCGAATCAAATTAGCACACTTCAAATTACCCACCTCAAGAAGCGCACCAACCGGACTGACCCGCGTCATTGTTGCCGTGCACGTTACCTGTCTTTACTGCGCTAGTAGCAGCAGACCGAAAGCAGCGCGGGCCACATCAGCAACAACCGCCACTGATCATTTTCCCGCCATTGGCTCCAAGACTGCAGTTGTTTTTTGGTTCAACTATGCCCCGCTAGCTGGCACCACCTGTTCAGCATAACTACGTGAAAATGAAATTTTTTAACCACTCGCGCCATTTCACATAGTAACGTCTGGCGTTTCTTTTTCATGAATCAAACAGAAACAAACAAACAGCATTTTATTGCGTCTCTTGATGCACATAAGGTTTTTTATTTTGTGCAGCTAGCTCAATTACTAGTAATTAATTGTACGCGGTTCATCTGATGTCATCCGGATCATTTCGAAAATGTCTTACTGCGGCGCATGTGTTCTTGTGCACTTATCTTAATTTCTCGGTAAGTAGGGCACTGTTGTTGATAATATTGTCGTTTTAGATGCTGTCATACATTGACCTTTCACTCTGATGTTAAGTGCTATTTGACTTTAGTGTCCCTTTAAAAGGATACTGAACGAAAATTCGAAAAACTGACGAAAACTTCAAAATTCTACTCGGAAGATGCGACGGTTCTGATAAACAAGGTTCAGTTCCCATATTTTTTTTTAACAGTTGGTTGTATTTTCGATTGATCGTCAGCGTGAGCTGGCAGCGCACAAGCACGAGCTGTGACATCAAAACTGCCGAGGCACATGCAGGAAGCACGTGTTCCTGTGCTCATCTTCCTTTTCTCCACCTCTCCTTCCATCGCCCTCTCTCCCTCTACAAAAGCGCTGATGCTTTCCCCAACTGGGAGCATTGTTTACTACTGGCACTGTTCATAGTTGTTCTGAGAACTATTGGGGGAATTTAGCAGGTTGATTGACAAGGGCGACGGCTGGCATTGTTGGCTTGCCTATTTTGGGTGTATGTGACATCACCAAAACGTCACCTACTCTAGTTCATGGCGCAGATTCTGAACGCGACAGTTTGTGACAAAGGCATTAAAATCATTATTTTCTTCTAGTTTCTGCCTGAAATGAAGGTTGTGACCGCCATCCCTCAATTCGGTTCAAAATCTTGGCAGCAAGAACTTTGTTCAGTATGTCTTTAATGATGCTATCATTAATTATATGATGCAATAGTGCACTTAGGTTTCAACTTCTACATTAGCAGACACAAAGCTACAAATTACAGCAAAAAGTTAGAAACAAAAATCTCGCTGTCAGTCTACAAACGACACCAAACGTCACCTCCCATGGGTCATGGTGTGGCTGCTAGATGTGACTGTTTGTGAAAAACACATGAAATTCATTATTGCCCGCTAGTTTCTATGTGAAATAAAGGTTGTGTCGAGCAATTTCAGCCTGCAATGTTTCTGTATGGCTGAAAATATCGACATCAGAAGTTTTGTCCAGCATCCCCTTTACAGCTCTAGTGTCTGATTACGACTTTGTGACAAAAACTATAAAAAAAGCTAAACAAAAAGCAAAAAAATATGCAACATCAATGCATCAACATCACATCAAGGCTTACCTTCTGGACCATTCAGTTCAGTATCATATTTCAATTGCTGCATGGCTTCTACGAGAGGTGGCAACTCCCCTGAGTCCGGAAGGCTTTTGGCAAAAAGTGGGTGCTCTTCCATTTCCTGCAACAAATAACAAGTGTATTCACTTAGGTACAGCGACACTGCTGCATAGAGATACACATGAAAGAGAGGCAGAGAGCTGATGAGGAAGGCCAGGAGGTTAGCCAGATATTAGCGTCCAGTTTGCTACCCTGCACTAGGGTGGGGAAATAGATACACATAAATTGTAATTAAGTACTTTGAGCCAGAATGTAAACCACTAGGAACTGCAAGACTGCACTAAAATCATGAAAACTGTGCACTTAGATGGGCAAAGTGAGCCTGAAGAGTAGCCACCGATGCTGAGTCAGCTTCATCCTTCCCACTTTCGACAAGGCAATTGGCACCTTGTGAAACAAATGTACACAACATTGCGATCAGTCACTACACGCACTGTGTAGCTCAAAAAAAAAAAAAAACACACAGACAAATAAGACCGAAGTTCAGAGAGAAGTTTGATTTGATACATCTTCAAATGGGGAATGACGCTCTTAGCAGTGTCTTTCTGTGAAACTGTCTACATTGCCAGCAGCCGGTCAGTTTTTCGCCCCCACTGGCTATAGCTGCAGTAATGTGGCCAAATTGCTAGTTGCTGGTACTGCAGACTCTAGCCACAGAAAAGCTAAATTAAAGAAAGCAAGAAACTACGACGCGGCTCGGCGTAGGTTACTAACCCTCTGCGTAACTTTTTTTCGGGGGGAGTTGGGGCATCACTTTGATCTCAAGTGCCAGTATGCAACTCAGATGTGGTCGAGTGTCATTTCTCGCATTTTTTTTTCTACAGCGAAAAAAAGAAAAAAAAAAAGAAACGTTGTTGGGGGGAGGGGTATGCCACCCCCTGGCTACTCCACCGGCCCTCAATCTGGTGACACAAGCCAACCACAATCAGTTTTTTGGTTTCTCTCCTTTATTTTTTTTTAGTTTTTCGGTACCGCTACTGCGGGCCGTGTGGTGTCCCACGCCGTGCTGCTTCGAGGTCCTAAATATTTCGCAAAAATCAATACTGTGAGAGCCAGTGCCAACAGCGACAAAGCAAACACATTACCACAGTTGAAAAAAAAAAATAAATGCCACCAGTTTGATAATACGACTGCAGCCGACCAATGGGGGCGCAACACCGCCAACATTCCGGGCAGCCTACTCTGTCAGAGTGCCGACAACATAGTTACTTTCGGATAGCATGAAGTACCGTAAAATTGCCATTTTGGCAGCACGATGGCTTGCAATCGTAATCGTAGCGTAGGGGCTCATCATACTCATTGATCTCCGGTGTTCATTTGCCCACTACTAATTTTACGAGAGCAAAAAACAACCGCGACGACAGAAGTTGCGGGTTGCTGTAGCTGGTCACAGATTTGACAGTTTCGCTCCGTTCGCGTTTAACTAAATCAATTTTAATAACCGATGTCGTGTAGGTTTGATCATAGAAAAAGAAAAAAAAACGACTCGCTGGTGCGCCCACCTTTTCCCACGTTTCTTCTTTCCAGCCATCCCGATATTTACTTGGTTTTAAACCGGCAATGAATTCCTCCTCTTCTTGTTGAAGCTTTTCTAGCAGTTTCATTCTCGCTTCTTCGTCCATGACAGTGTCCTCCTGTTCAGCCGGGCTTTTCGACGTCGTCAAAAGCTCTCTTCAGGACTTCACCACACGACCTCGAACCTTTCCAAACTTTTCGAAATGTTTTAAAACAACGCGACAACGTGCTCACGTCTACTCGCGCTGACAAGTCACGTGTCGTTTTTCAGCCGACTCCCCTGCGACTTCACTTGGCTTGAAACGTTTACCTTAGTCCGTGGAGGACAATATTTAGGAAACTCTATGATAGGAGAAGTATCTATAAACGTTGGCAGAAAGTTCCTCCATGTCTTTGTTGCCATGGTCCTAGCGTTGTAACATGAAGGAAGGAATAAAATTCCTGCGTGGGCTCGCCAAGGGCGTGGCCGCTCACTCTGGAAATGTGAGGACGCTGCAATCGTTTTGCGACCGGGCCACGTGACATACTTTGCACGTCGTCTGTCCCGCGCGCCGTGTCCGACGAACGGCGCTGCCTACTTGAAGCAGTCCATACTTCATATCTCAAGAATTTGGTTAGCAAGATGCATATTCAAAGCTTCCCCGCTACAAACACTGCATAAATGAAGGTGGACCCAGCTTGGAGCTCGGCACGAAGTCTGAATGGTTCTCTTTGCCACGTGCTGATGGTGCGCCGGACTGCATTGCGCGGCTGTTTCGATGTGACGAGTTTGTGCTTGCGTAAAGAATTGACGGTTCTCAGTGTATGTACTGAAGTTTAATGGTAAACATTTCTAACACAAGCATCTGCAGTAGACACATTAGGCGTTCTCTATATAAACATGGGCAAGGTTCCATTTGGCGTTGCATAAGTGGTTGCCAGACTGGAAGGGTGGTTGTTGCCAGACTGCCGCTAAATATGGCAGAAATTTTTTTTCTGTAGTTGTGGCTTCTCCGCAAGAGTTTGGTGCTATCCGCGGTGCACTTCTTCGGTGCGGAGCCTAGCAGAAGTCGAGCGCGGTGCTGCTGTGCAATTAAGAGGCCGTTTCAATTCCGTTTTAATTAACGGAAGGAACCGAGCCTAGCAGAAGTCGAGCGCGGTGCTGCCGTGCAATTAAGAGGCCGGTTCAATTCCGTTTTATTTAACGGAAGGAACCGAGCCTAGCAGAAGTCGAGCGTGGCGCTGCTGTGCAATTAAAAGGCCGTTTTAATTAACGGAATAAACCTCCCATTACAGAAGTCGAGGCGCGTTCTCTTGCTGTGTGCGCAGCTGTGCGATTAAGATATCGCGTCTCAGTATTAGGGATTACGGGGAAAACTGATTAGAGTCGCAGGAGGGGATGCGCTGCCCCCCTTCCCCCTTACTCTTCTTTTTTTTTTTCTCTCTCAGCTGATCGTGTCGCGTCGACCGCGCGCTACGACGGGGGACGCTGCGCTTCCGCGGATAGCACCAAACTCTTACGAAACAGCCACAACTACAGAAAATTTTTCTGCCAAATTTAGCGGCAGTCTGGCAACAACCACCCCAAAGTCTGGCAACAGACTTATGCAACGCCAAATAGAACCTTGCCTAAACATGCGGATATTTTGAGAGCGACAAAGCGCTACGAATGAAACACTCACGAATGCTTAAAGCTTGCCCATATTTTCATTTCATACGATATTGTAGCATTCATGCTGCGGCACGTTAGCTGTCCAGCTTGTCGGGAGGAATAACGTGGTCATTTGTGTTTTACGAGTCAACTCACTATTTTTGTGTTCCCAGCGCAGCAACGTGTGGTAGAGAAAGATATAAGAGAGGTACAAAGTAATCACAAGGACATGTTTTCTTAACAGTCTGTATGTCTCATCGCTCATTGCCTGATTGCATAGAATTCTGTTTTACGCCAAGCGATTCTGCGAATTAAGTATTTTCTAATTTAGTAAGTGAAGACAAGCTAACAAGAATAATGAATATGGCTGAGAATGCAGAATAACAAGCAAATATCAAGAAGCTTGGAGCAAATAACGAAAGTAGGATTACATTCGATTTATGAAGATCACTACCATTATAGCACTCACGTTCAAATACCTAAATTTATGACCATAACATGTAGCTGCTTTCTAGGGGAACTTCTGGTAGGTTATCTGATGCTGTGTCAATGCATGTTCATGCAGCCAGATTACAGCACCTGTGCATGTTGATGTGCAGCAGCGTCAAAAATGACACATGTTTTTTAAGATCTTTAGCCTTATTTTTTTCTTTCACATGATAGGCCCTTGCTATAGCCCAGTAAAGTTTGGCTTTCTCCAAAAGCACTGCACAATGCTGAATATTCTCTAGATATTCCTAGACTTGACAGCCGTCTTTGAAGTTGGAATTGATGGACAGACTCGACCGTCAAAATCTGTACACACGCTCGAAGCCTTGGTGTGGCGAAGAAAGGGTACTGCAACGTTCAAAATTGGCAAAGCTGAGCTGCAGCTTCTTGGCACTTTCATGAGAGCTGTAAAAGCATTACGACAGATCTTTTCCTTTAGCGCCGGCAACCACAGCCGAGTTTTTGTTTATTGTGATAGCTCTTTCAGCAGAAACTAAACCATCAATTTTCTTCAAGCTTAAGAAAACATACCTTCCTTCATGTTTCACACACCATTCGGCATACATCAGTAAGCATTGACACAATGAAACCTGTGTTCACCTGTGCAGCTTCCACTGAGAGCGACTTCCGTGCTTTCACCATTTTCGGGCGGCTCTGCCTTTGCTTTCAAATACATCTGCGCACGTCTTGCATCTGAAAAAATTTAGCTGATGGAATTTTCCGTCACAAGTACGCTAGCGCATTTGTGCCAACATTTTCTACACTAAAAGCATCCAGTCATGTTCAGCGATATTCGATAAGTGCCACCCCCTCCTTCTTTAGCCCCCTATCCTTGTGTAGTCGAGGTCGTTTGGCCATTAACAAGCTGAAAGGAGGGGCAAAAGTCTACTGCATCAAAGTGAGATCCCAGTTAAGTTCTTTGCATAACTTTAAAGTTTGCACGTCCGCTTGCATTGCCCTCCCCGAGTATCAGCATTCCCTCCCTATAATGCCAATGTGTGGGGCTGACTTTGTGCCACCCCCCCTCTTCCTGTGCGCACGCACTACCGTTCATTGTATAGTATGCCGCGTTCCTGGCAGCCAGGTTGTCTGTTTCACACTTAGGGGGCATCTCGGAGTGCATGGCACACGCATGGCACAGTCGCGTGTCGCAGTAGCAGACAGCTAACGCGGTTCAACCCTATAGCTACGTTCCTCAAGTGTCTGCGCAGGTGCAATTGCTGCTGCTTACATGCGACTGTACCGTTGGCCACACCGCAATGTCATGTGCACCGAGATTTCTCCTAAATGTAAAACAGACTGTACGTATTAATGAGATCTCACTTATGCGGCTAGCATTAGGAAAACATTCGTAAAGCAATAACTGATTATTGCTACTACTGCTTTTTAACACCAAATGGCAAATGAGTGGTGCTATGTGGATACACCATGATGTGCATTTACTGAAGGAGCGAGCATAATTTTGCTACCTACCGCAAGAGACTCATTTTAAGCCTACTATTTCAAGCGGAAAGGTAAAATGCATGCGTCACTTGTACCAAATATTTTAAACGTAGTCTCTGGGCCCCCGAGAACAGCATTCTATGAGAATCGGTTGCGACTTAAACATAGCAATGGATCAGTAAAGTTTTGGTAGGCTACATGTTCAGCAGAATAGGCCATAAAAATATAAATATAAAAAAAAGTGTTCAGGCCTTACTGGTCATGATCCAAATCAAAGCATATAAACTTCCTGATAAAAGCAATCAGCGATCTGCCGTGACCTAATGCTGCTGCTATGGATGTCACTGTGTGTATCATGTGAGCTGTGCGGGTGCTATCACCCCATGTAATGTAGTCCGCGCCTCGTGTCTTGCGGATGGGCCGCATTTAGGTTTGACCGCCAAACGGTAGGTGGCGCAGAGTTCGCGCGGGTTCGTCATCATGATGGTTAGCGCCAGCAGAGCCGCTCGGCGGCAAGCCTAAGTGGCCGCACAGAAAGCATGAGCGGGTATCTTGAACATTTGGCAGCTGGCATGGATGCTCGACTCACCGTGAGCGACCCACGGGACACGACCCACGGTTGCCGTATCCCGCGGACCCTTGGCAGCAAACAACCATCACGCCAGCCGCGACACGCCAGCAGTGATGCCAACATAAGACAATGTTTTATCCCTAGATTGACCGTTGAAAATTCTCTAGATTACAAGAAAAGTCTCCAGATTATATTCTTAAAGACATTATTTAGGCTGATTAACTGTTAAGTTGTTCTGTATCTTGTTGAAACCAAGTTGTTCTACATCTTGTTAAAAGTAGAAAGAACCATATTAACCACCTCTATGGTTTTTCTTCCTACATGTACTGTGGAGTTCCAAATCAGTTGCTTGCAGATGGCACTGCAGTATTGCCACATACATATTTGTCTGTCAAGTTCACTTTAAACACACACTGAAGACATAAATGTGATAATTCGGGTCAACTGCAAGTCTGTAGAGCCTTTCCTGTGCCTGCAACTTCTGAGATGGCAGCCCATGCTTAATTTTCCACATTTACAACTACTGTTGCATTATTTTCAGTAGATGTAGTACGTTGGTCCTCTTTTACTGGATGGTGTAGGCATGACTTTCCTTTGTATTTTCAATCAGCTCCCTGTTCGGCCAAATATTTTCGTCACTTTTACACTCTCACTTAAAGGGTAGGACGGAAAGACTGAAAAAATCCCAACAAGTCTCGTCTATTGAACCTGTACAACCTTACCCAATTTTCAAGACTACTTTCCCACTGTTCCCCTCTGAGCCTCCTGGTTATTTCCCATGAAGACATTGCTCAGCGAAGGCACAAAGTGAGCGTAAACCTGGTGTGTTTAAGTGCACAAGACAAAATTCATCTTGCATGCTCAACTATTACGAAACTAACTTTCATTTTCCCAACATTCAACATATAACAATCTAGAGTTACAGAACTGCTGTCCCCTTCACTCCTGCCAGCATAACCCCAAGTACGTCTTAAAAAGAAGAACATCAACTGGCCAAAATTATCCCTTTTTACGGCCTTTCTAGTTTAAATAACATGATTACTAAGTAATGCCTTTAATCAGACTGCATAATATGACATTTACGGAGCGCTAATAAGATCCCTAGGCCCAACAAAAAAGATGCCAAATTCCTAGAAAATGGTGAAAATCCATAGATTTAGAAATAAATATCTAGGATTGGCATCACTGCATGCCAGACTCCCGAAAGTTTTCTGTGCAGCAACCTAGCCTCGATATAGGGTGGCACTGCTGGCGATATTCATGACAACGATAATGGTGAGCTCACGCCTGCACAATGGCACCTCTCTTTGAGCGGTTAAACCTAAATGCGGCCTACCCGCGAGACAGGTGTGCGCCACGAGGTGCAAACGACTTTACATGGGGCAGTAGCACCCCTGCAAAGCAATACAACCAATCTTGAACTTGTTGAAATCGTGCATGCACATATTGAAAAAAAATTAGCAAGGAATACAGAGCTATCGAATGTTGTGAAATAAAAGATGTCACATTCATGTTTGTGTGCAAACAACACAGTGTCCTTTATTTATTATTTTTTTGAACATCAAGTGCTGCCTGTTTTGGCAAGGAAACATGCCTCACTCATGACAGCATGTTCCAACCGAGGCCTGTTCCAAGTGAGACTCGTTTCTTACTTTGAAGTAAGACCAAAAATGAGGTGGTCCCATTGTCAATGTGGAATCTAAGGAGGGAGAAGGAAGAACGAATCTTTTCAGATTAAAATGACCAATCATCATAATAATAAGTCAAAGCAACAAACTATAATAGAATGTTAGACACGGTTGTTTAAAAGCCAGTGCCTGAGCTTGTCTGAAAACATCCAAAAATTCCTTTGCATGACTTCAAGTACTGCTGGCAGGATACATAGTAGTAGCAGAAATTAAACGAAAATTCAAGGCTCTAGCCCTCTTTCAACAGAGATTGGAGGTCGACGTCGCAGAAGAGTTCAGTGCCAAATTATCTGGTCAGCTCGCAGATCCCAACATCTCCACGCTCTCACATGGTGGCACGACATCACGCGATCACCACATGGACCAATTTTTTTTTCTATCCATGAGCTTAAAGCAGCACTGGCTTTGTGTAGACGGACATCAGCCCCCGGGCCTGATGGAATATCATACAGAGCACTGTGTCACCTTGGGGAGTGTGCAAGGAGTGCCCTGCTCGAGATATACAATGATTCGTGGCGAGAGGGCACCCTCCCAGTTAACTGAAAGACCAGCCGTTTGGCTCCATTACTGAAGCCGGGCAAGTCACCATTGGTGCTCACATCGTACCGCCCGATTGCACTGGCTAGTTGCTTGGGCAAAGTGATATAGAGGATGGTACTAGGACGGCTAGAATGGTTGCTGGAGCATCACAACATCTACCCGGACGCTATGACGGGTTTTCGCCGTCGCCGGTCATCAACTGATAGCGTCATAGACCTGGTCAGCTACGTGCAACACGAAAAAGGCCGCAAGCGTCTCTGCACTTCTTTATTTCTTGATTTTAAAAGGGCATACGATAACGTCACACATGAGGCTGTCCTCACCGCTCTCAAGGAGGTAGGAGTGGGCGGTCGGATGTTTTAGTGGCTACGCAGCTATCTCTCTGAGCGATCCTTTTTCGTGAGAACCGAGGATGGTGACACTTCGCTACATTACAGCCACCGTGGTGTTCCCCAGGGTGGCATACTTAGCCCTGTACTATTCAACCTGACGCTAATAGCTCTCAATGAGCATCTTCCAAGTACTGTCAGATTGTCAATGTACGCGGACGACATCTACATTTGGACGTCTGCAGTAACACGTCTACAGCTGCGAGCGCGAATTCAGAGAGCTGCCACTCAAGTTGCTATTTACCTCCGTCAACGAGGTCTGGAAATTTCCTCTGAGAAATGTGCACTTGTGGCATTTACGTGCAAACCAATGCAGAACTACAGCGTTCTGATAAACAGCAAAAGGATACGTCACCTCCGATCATACAAGTTCCTAGGTGTTATAATTGATAGAGACCTCTCATGGAGCCCACATGTATCATACATGAAAAGGCGATTGACAGGCATCTGTCATTTGTTCAAATTCTTCACTGGAAAGAACTGGGGAATGTCCACATCTGCTATGTTGCGACTATACAGGATTCTTTTGCTTGGATTCCTTCGGTACAGCCTACCTGCGTTAACCAACGCAAGTAAAACAAGCATACGAATGCTTCAAAGTGTCCAGGCTCAAGCACTCCGGATTTGTTTAGGCTTGCCCCAAAGTGCATCAACAGCGGCAACTATCGCCATCACAAGGGACCACCTCATCAAGACCCACATTAATGTTGAAGTGCTGAGGACACATATTCGACACCTTGCTCGAACTCCTCGACATCACCTAGCCTCTCTACCAGTGGACCGACCATGCACATCTTACTGAAAAACAGTGACCGCACATGGCGAATCGATCCCAACTTCCTTCTCTCCTGCCGCTAGACCTGTGACTCCGCTATGGTGCCTCGCTCAACCAATGATTAATATTAACATACCAGGCGTCCAGAAAGGGCCAATTTGTCGTCACCGGCTCTTAAACAGCTCACACTACTTCTCTTTTATGAGAAATACCAAGACTCCACACATATATACACTGATGGATCGGTTCAGCCGGACAGCTCTACAGGAGCAGTAGTGATACCAAGGTTGGCCATGACAATTAAATTCAAGACATCACACGCAACAACAACGGCAGCAGAATTGGCAGCACTTCGTGCCGCGTTGCAATTTGTCGTTGATCAACCTACACGCAAGTGGACTATTTTCTGCGACTCGAAGGCGGCACTGCAGTTTCTACAATCAGCCTTACGCAGTAGACCACACGAGCAGCTGGTACTAGAGATAGCAGAGGTTATACACCACTTAACTGAGAAAGGGCACCAAATTACATTTCAGTGTTTACTCAGTCACTGCGGAATCATCGGCAATGAACGGGCCGATCAAGCTGCCCGCTCAGTCCAAACAGAAGATCATAAACTACGACTACCACTTTCTAGGACAGTTGCTGCACGAAAGCTCTGCAGGCTTGCTCGCCAGCAAACCACATCACAATAGAATCAGCCAAACTTCAAGCATGCTGGCCCGACTGTACTCGCTTGACCCTACGCTAAGTCTTCAAGTCCCGTCAAGGCTTTGCCGAGCAGACCAGACCCTGTTATGTAGGCTGTGGTTGGGTGTTGCGTTTATACCAACGCCTACGCTTTCCGCATTAGGATGGCCGACACCGCAGCCTGTGGCCACTGTGGCAAAGAAGAAACGATCCAACATATTCTTTGTGACTGCCTAGAGTATAGTAAACAACGACTATGCCTTCGCAAGGAACTCGGCAAATTAGATAATCAACCTCTGTCGGAGCAAGGAATTCTACAATATCGACAAGATGCAACTTCACAGAAGAAGGCCCTGAAAGCTCTTCTACACTTTTTGCAATCGACTGGCCTTACTGAACGGTTGTAGCTAGGACGCCTTTCCTGTGTGTGTTTTCGTTTTCACATGAGTGCGCGTTTTTTCCCCCCTCTCTATCTACCCCCTCTTTTTTGCCCCTATTTTCCCGCCCCCAGCGCTGGGTAGCAAACCAGATGCCAATATCTGGTTAACCTCCCGGCCTTTCCTTTCTCTCTCTCTAAACGAAAATAGACATATGCAGTATTTTGATGTTATTTCTCCGATATGCATATGTACACATTCTATATGTGGCATTATTATCACTCAAACAACCATAAATCACCTCTGGTCAAGAAACAAATCTGAGGCCTCACTTGAAACATGCTGTCATGAGTAAATATGCACAGGGTACGTGCCGCATGTCTGCAAGCACCGATGATGCCCAATACATAGAAAATTACTCGATGGTGTCCACCCCTGCCCTGTCTGCACGTGCGATTGATCAGTGAAGGGCTTTAGCACGTGACCCGAGCTGCGGTGAGGAACTTCAGGAGAAGAAACGGCATTGTTGTGTGAAACGCCAGACAAAGAAGGTTGAAGGATTTAATGTCGCACTCGCAACAAAAACAGTAGGTGCCCGAATCTAGGGGCAGTGGCATGTAGGTGATTCCATGAGAGATCGACACGGGTCCGAAAGTTGATATTTTAGATTTCATTGAGTATTTTATATTTCGTGCACCTCTCACTAGGTAGCCCGAAAGTCAACGTCGTTTTATGATTAACCGCATAACTTACGAGAAAAAAAATATCAAACTTCACCAACACGGAGGCACCAATTTCGTCACCTGTCATTTTCGAAAATTACAGATGCTATAAAAAGACAAATATTTTTGTTTCAAGGAAGATATTTTTTACCTGAAATGCATGTCTAATGAAGAATGAATTCATACGGTTTCAAGTTTGTAGACCTTAAGAAAATAGCTTTTAAAAATGTCTAATTTTGCGAATGTTTAAAATAAGTTACGTATTCCCCATTTTTTTTCTCTGAAAGTAATGCAAGCAGCGTTTTCAAACTTGACAAGTTTCAAGGATATAGTGTGTTCATAAGGTACATAAATTATTGCTGCCGTAGGACAAATGTAAATTTCTATATATTGCCTCAAAATTCTCATTTGGCAAAAGTGTACTCCACTGAATTTTGAAAAATAAAAAAAAACCATCTCCGATTTTTCTTAAAATCTCGTAAATAGACAACCGAAGGCCATCATACAGTAATATAGAAAAACATGTTGCATTATTTTGTTTTTAGTGACAATATTCGGGGTACTTTCAGAGAAAAAAAATGAGGAATACGTAACTTATTTTAAACGTTCGCAAAATTAGACATTTTTAAAAGCTATTTTCTTAAGGTTTACAAACATGAAACCGTATGAATTCATTCTTCATTAGACATGCATTTCAAGTAAAAAATATCTTCCTTGAAACAAAAATATTTGTCTTTTTATAGCATCTGTAATTTTCGAAAATGACAGGTGACGAAATTGGTGCCTCCGTGTTGGTGAAGTTTGATATTTTTTTTCTCGTAAGTTATGCCGTTAATCATAAAACGAAGTTGACTTTCGGGCTACCTAGTGAGAGGTGCACGAAATATAAAATACTCAATGAAATCTAAAATATCAACTTTCGGACCCGTGTCGATCTCTTGTGGAATCAACCTTGAGAGACTTGGCAAATAGCCGTTGACCCTGGTTGAGGTCAAGTGGGACTTCCTGAACCTGCGGCACCTCGTCACAGCAGTTCCCGGTGCAACTGCACCACTTCTTAACAGGACGGCTGTGACTCACAACAGTCCTTGGAGGGCCATGTCAGAGGTCTGACTGGGTGAGATGTAGGGGAGGCCGAATACACGGTTAAAACACAATAAACGGAGTTACAAGCAATGGAACTAAGCGGTTCACTCAACAAATGCTCACTGATGGTGACCGTATTACTGCTTGCGGATCTTCAAGGAAGTCAACAATGGAACAATGAGTCTTTCATTTCGAGCAGACGCCAATAAAAGCAGTACGTTAAATTAGGGCGTGACATGGGCAGGGTAGTTTCTGAGAAGCCATGGTGGCTAGAGACTGGCTGAGGGCTGACTCGAGTTGTACAGTATAACCTCATTTTAACAGACCACTATAGTGAGGAGGATTTTGGTCTGTTGTAAAAGGAGCATGTGAAATTAAAATACTGTTACGACAGACTTTTACATAAACACCCAATAGGTTTGTTATAACCAGAAAAAATTACTAGTCATAAACAGATTTACCTCAAACAGGGGCATAAAAAATGATTTTTTGAATGTCACACTTACTTTCTGTATCCCTCCCTCTTTTTCTTATTCTTATTCCAAAGTATCGTCACTGACAACTATGCAGAAGTGCTGTACAAAACTTTTGCATCAGCTGAGGCTGCGAAAAAGTAGAAGTGACACTTGAAGAAAAACAAGGAAGGCCTCACACTTTCTTTAGTTTTGCCACAACTAGGGCGAAGCTGCCTTCAATTTTTGCACGTTAAAGTCCTGCGACTATGAATACCGCAAACAAAGGGAGATTGTCAGCTGCATGACAACCATGAGAAGTTTCCACAAGCCAAAAAATTGACACTACCTGAATCTCAAAGATGAGCTTGCCGACCAGAAGCTACTTCGTTTAGATAAACCTGCCTAGGTGATAGAACTAAGCACGAGCAGGATCAAGGCGTGTGCAGAAGCGAACTTACAGAAAAATGGACAACTGAGGCACATGAATTGCCAGGAGAGTAAAATATTTTTTTAAGAAGGTGCATTGTATCCATCCCAGTTTATTTTTCAAGTCATCAACACTGATTCCTGTAAGATGCAAGTTTTGATTTTGCACTCTTGAATGTTTCGTCAACGTTAGATTAAAAGAAAAAGTTCTTTTTTTCTCTCGGAACGTATCGTAGAATTGTTGTATCATGTGTGTTCAGTGTAAAACTGCGTTGTGCAACTGCAATTTCTGACAATTTTTTCAATAAGCGTTTAGCTTGAACCAAATTGATTCATCGTACAATGCGGGCACCCGCAAAACTAAAGAATGTATGGTCGAGCTTCCACTTTAAGGGGGGACGTGGCAAGTAAAACTAATTTTTTTATTAATGTACTGTTTGTGATGAAATTTGGTGTGTGTATGTGGATGATTGTGAGGATTCCAAATATGAAAACCGTTTTCAAATACCTCTTGTACTTTTTGAGTTACAAGCATAATTATACTAATTAATGCTCTTCACACTTAAAGAGATAATTATTGCTAAATGAAATTATTTTTTCATATTATTATGTTCCCAAAGCATCAACTTGTGCAAAGAAGCTATTAGTTGATTTTTCTAGTTCTTGTAACCATAAATAAAATTTCCAAAACATGAATGTTGTTTTGCGCACACATCGCAGTAATTATAAAACGTGTTCTAAAAATTTTAAATGATGAGTAAGAAGAGAGATAAAGCTTTATTGCACTGCTAAAGGCCTCCTGAGCCTAGTGCAAAAAACGGAACGACTCTATCAGTCTTTGTTAGAAAATGACGGATGTTCTAGCGAAGGCACATAGGCGAAAATCAAGAGTTGAGAAAACTGACTTTGAAAGTTCACTCTTGTTTGGAAGTTCACAACATGCCTAAAACACTCAGAATCCTCCTGGGCAGTAATCCTGAGATGCTGTGGCCTTGGCCTCTGTAGAAGGTTGCGCAAGGAAGTGCCCATTTTTTTTTTCACATGGTTAACACACTCCTGTTTCTTAATCACCATGTAGCCATACACCTTGTCTTGCGTGAGGGCAAGGTACGTACGGCTGTCACCGTCGCAGAGCACATTGATGTATCGAAGCTTGTACTTGGTAAATGATCTTTCAAACATGATCCTAGCTGCTTCTACTTCCATTTGGCCTGCATTAGCATCGGTGTTCTTTTGGCACTGTGGCTTGTGTTTCTCAAGCCACTCCTCATAGTTGTCGTCACCAGGCTTGGGGCCAACAGCACAGCCTTGGCAGTAGTTGGACAGGACACAGTGGTCCAAGACCAAGCCTGTGTACAGCTCGATTACACAGCCCACGCCAATATGACTTCTGTGCCCCCTCGTCATCCACGCGCCGTCGTAAATGACGTCAATGTTGCCTGGCACTCCTCCTAGGTCCTTGTAAATGTCATGCACCTTCTGTGCACTTTCTGCTTCAATGCGGGTGGCAGCTGATGTGGTGGCAGGGTGGCTGTACTTCCTTTGCAGTCTCTGGTAGGACTTGTGGTGCAGTGCTCGATGCGAAATGTCCATCGCAGAAAAAATGTCATTTATGGCAGATTGTTTTCTGCCAACTGACTGCACAGCCCTCAAAACACGCACGTTTACCTCAAAGGGGTTCGTTTTTTGTTGCCCGGAGCACCTCGGGGACGACCACGCACTGTTCACTCTGCCACAATTGTCACAAAAAAGTTCCATCCTCGCCGCGAGTCCAAGGCAGTGCGTAGTCTCGAGGCGTATCGACCCTTCGTCGCACTTGTTGCACTTTACTGACGAAAGCAGACCGTTCAGCATCTTCTTATTTACAATGAAGAATGTGGAGTCCTTACCGCCGTCATTTTCGTCGCAGCCTTCGTTCAGAAGCTCGAGCTTCCGCTTTGAAGCGGACTTCGATGCTACGGCATCCAAAACATCCCGCCTTGTCTGCGCCCGCTGCGCGATTTCTTCACTGCTCGGAATCTGGGCCGAAACTCGCGATAGAATGTTCGACGCGCGCACGCCCGGAGTTGCAACGGCTGCCGACGCGGTGCCACCGCAATCGGGTTCGCGAGAGCGTCCATCACGGTCGACGGCATCCGGCGGTCTGACATACGACGATGTGGCACCTTCCACACTCTCGGCCTCACAACAATCAGCGAAGGGTCTGAGTAGAGGCTCCGTGACGCTTGAAGAGCATGCTCCGTCCGGAACTGCGACTGGGACGGCAGCCGCAGTCGTCTGCCCTTTGTTCCAAGCTTTCCGACGCTTGCCGTACTTGTGGACGCTCCGGAACTTTTTTTGCGGCAACATAGCACCGCAGTATGAGCAAGCACTCAGAAGAGACCACCGATGTAAACAAAGCTTGGTAAAAAAAGCACGCGAACTATCACAAAAACAGCAAACTGGCAAAAAACGAAGCGCACGCCGGATGATTCTCGACACGGCGGCCGCAGATGCGCTCGCGCTTCCAAGGTTGCCAAGGTGCGCGGCGCAGCTTTGACCAGTAAGAGGTCGCGCCTGCTACCACGTGACCCGCGCAGCCAATTGCCGTTCTTCGTTTTCGTTTTTTTACTTGCTCCTCGCGCTTTTATTTTCACTCGGCGAAATACGAGACCGCGACCATCGGGAAGCCGGCTTTCTCCTCTTTCCAAAGCTACCAAAATGGCGGCCCACGGTCAACAACTTGGCGCGTTTGTGCGGCGTGAACAACACCGTTTCAGGGGCTTTTTTTTCGCACTTTTCGGCGACTAGCCTCGGCAAAAACACTATTTGCGGGATTTGTAGCGCACGTTTCGCTGTAATATTTTAGAACAAGGAAGTTGAAGGTCTGAAGATTACGAAAAAAAATAAATCAGAAAATCGCATATTTTGACCAAAATCGGCACTTTACTTGCCGCGCCCCCCCTTAATCTTTTTAGGGTTTTGTACAGGCACAGTAAGGTCATGTTGAACTGACAGTCCCCAAGAGAACTGAATATATACTGAGTTGCAAGGGACCATACTACTTACTATAGGATATTGTTTAAGCAGTTCTGCAACACTTTTTGGAGTTGTATTGAAATACAGTCTCCCTATCAGTGCATGACACTTCACGAATCCCATACTGCAGGAATTTTGAGTATACAACAAACAGACTTGCTGGGATTTCTACACACTTCACACTCTCTCTCCTCCTGTACTAGTGACTAGCATGCTGAAAGCTGTGCGAGGAGGGAGATGACATGAGGACTAGAAGATGCATCCCTTCAGCCTGCGCCAGGAGCTTCAACACTTCCTAGTCTTTCTTTTATTTTTTTTTTCTCTGAACGAGTGGCTTACCTTCAGTGTGATCGCAAGTGTGTACGAGGGCATGTGGCGACATCCCACTGTGGTCACGGTAATTATGAAGCCTACGATGCTCAAATCAATCAACCGTGATGACTTTGGGTATATAGTGCAGTACACTCAAACCTCAATATAACTCATATAGAACAAAGTATTGGTTATAACGAAGAAACTAAAAAATGGTCTTGCAATAACTAGTGTTAGGAATGCATCTGACCAATGAATGTTTGAATATAAATAAATTTTTTTTCATGTCAGATGCAACTTTGTTATAGTGAGGTTTGAGTGCAATTTGGGTCCACGGCACCACTTTCACTGAGAAGAGGGAGCAATTTTTAGCTGATTTTGATAATTAATTCGAGGTTCAATCCTGCCCTATTATAGGTCAACTTGCATGTTCTCTGAAGCTTTGACTACCCATCGGAAGTGTTTTCTGACCGGACTAAAAAATTGTTCCAGAGCAACTATATTTCTGGACAATAACTTACAAAAACTTGCCTTT